>MU185842.1:0-21147 GCA_016904865.1 Pissodes strobi | reverse complement strand
ATAATAATAATAATAATAATAATAATAATAATAATAATAATATTCTTTATTAATAGCATTAGCTAACAAAAAGATTTCATACATAGTAACTTATATGTTATGATTCTCTACTACATATCTTTATATCATATTAAAATTATTATAATCAGAATTTTTTATATCTAGTGGAATATAATTAAAATCAATTAGACCTTTATAAAGCAAACTATTTTGAGCAAAACATGAATGAACCCGAGGTTTGACCTAGTATTGTAGTTATGTATATCACCTACTATTTGTAACTTATCTCAGATGTTTTGTGGGTACATGTTATTCTTTATTTTGTACATTACAATCATTGTATTAAAAATATATTTTGCCTTACACTTAATAAATCTGTTGATTTTAACATATCTTTTATTCTGCTATACCTGTTACATCTTAAAATATATCTTAATGCCTGGTTTTGTTTTTTTTAAGAGTATCAATATCACCTTTGTTAAACATATACAATATGGTGACACAATAATTAAAATGCGCAAGAATTACTGATTTATATACAAGCAGTTTAGTCCAAGTGCTCAAATCTTTCCCTATTCTACATAATAGACTAATTTTCTTTGACACTTTTTTAGTTATATAAACTGCGTGATTAGAAAATATCAGATTTTCATCTATAGTTATTCCTAAATATTTACATTCACTAACTTGTTCTATGTTGCTACCATGAATCATTACACCATCATGATTATATGTGTTATTTACATTATATTTTGATTTTAGTATCATACATTTTGTTTTATTTGCATAGATACTTAAAACTGTTATTGCATAACCATTTATATATCCTATCCAAATCCTCATTCATCAAGCTCACTATGTCCTCTACTTTATCACCATTTGCAAAAAGTGTAGTGTCATCTGCAAACAGTTGTATTTCACCCCCTTTAACTATATTAACAACGTCATTAATATAGAGCACAACCAGTTCTGGGCCTAACACTGTACCCTGTGGAACACCATGGTCATTCATTTTAACTGAGGAAAATATATAGTGCCACTAAATTTCTCTATTGGAATAATGGTTGATATTTTCCATTCTTTAGGGAATGACCCAGTTCCTAAACTTGGGTTTATCACTTCCAGGAATCGGTTACCAATGACCTCAAATGCCACTTTCAACATTGCAGTGGTTATTCCATCAGTGCTACATTTCTTATTTTTTAAATCTTTTACTATTTTTCAAAGTTCTGACAGCTGCAATTGTTTAAATTCAGTAAAAGTTATTATATTGTTTAGCATTATATCACATTCCGCTGGATCAGGCACAATAGAGAGTTTTTTTACACTATCTATGTAGAAATCATTAAATCTGTTAGCAATTTCAAAGCTATTTGTTTTAAGTTGTCCATCAAACATAATATCATTTGTACTATTACATTTTCTATCAGATTTAATTATACTCTTCAGGGTTTTCCACATTTCTTTAGAATACCCACAGTTTCATCAATTCTTTCTTGGTATTAACTTTTCTTTTGTTCTCTTATTTTTTTAGTCTTTGATGTTGGTATATTTGCCAGTTGTTCTCCGCCCTTGTAATTATTGCTTTTTTATATTTTTTGGTTCTTTCTTTAACAATATCGTGCAATTTCTTGTTTCCCCATTTACAGCTTATTTTTTTTTATGGCAGTAGCACACACACTACAGGGAGACCCTATAGCACTCGACGAGCGGTGTGTGTGCGAAGATGTTGATTGACACGGCTCTTGAATTTTTGTAAATTGTAATTAGTGGGAAACAGATGTCCTGGAAGTGAGTTCCACAGTGATGCAGTGCGCCAGACAAAGGAGTTCTTGTAAACCGATATTCTAGGTGTTTCCAGTTGTACGACGAACTGGTGCGTTCTTGCCGTCTGTCGTGACTGTCTGACAGGAGCTGCCAGCGGCGGGATGAGGGGGACCAAATCCTGGGAACATCTGCCGTGAAAGTATCTGTAGAACAGAGATATCTCGGCTACATGTCTGCGGTGTTCCAGACTATCTAGATTCCGGGTCAACTCCGGGTCGTCGACGAGACGCACAGCTCTCTTCTGAATGGAATCCAGCAGCTTTAGGGTGTGCTTTGGTGCGGCACCCCAGATATGTGAGCAATATTCTAAGCACGGTCTTATTTGCGCTTTGTAGAGCAAGAGCAACTGCTGCGGTGTATAGAGTTTTTTGTTGCGAAATAGCGCACCAAGCTTCTGGAAGGCTGATTTTGCGATGTTAGCAACGTGGTCATGCCAGGACATAATGCTGTTGACCGAGATACCCAGCAGTCCGATTGACGAGGATGAAGGAATGGTCGACCCTGCCATAATGATGTCAGGGCCCGCTGTATTGGCCCTCTTGGTAAACGTGGCTGCTTGGGTCTTTGCTGCATTGAACTGGACCAAATTTCGGTCGCCCCAAGTTTGAACTTTCTTCAGGTCTTGATTAATTGCTGTAATCTGCTTTTGTCTGCGGTGATGAGTCTCAGTCGCTGGTAAGGGTTTTTCTGAACTAAAGTGGGAGACAAGGGTACTGTCATCTGCAAAACTGTAAACAGGATTATTTGTTTCGGTCGGCAGGTCATTAATATAGATGAGGAACAGAGTTGGTGAAAGTATTGCGCCCTGAGGCACGCCCACGTTGATGGTGAATGTGTCCGAGATGTGTCCATCGACTGCAACGTGCAGAGATCGGCTCTTAAGGAAACTGTCAAGCCAGCTGCAGAGAGAGGCCGGCAGTCCGAAGGACGGTAGTTTGTTGAACAGTCCGTCATGCCAAACTCTGTCGAATGCCTTTGAAATATCCAACGCAATTGCTCGAGACTCTCCGTAGTTCTCAATTGTCCTACTCCATATATGAGTGACATACGCCAATATATCTCCTGTTGATCTCTCTTTGCGAAAGCAGTATTGATTATCGCTGATTATTTTGTTGTTCTCGAGGTACTTGAGTAGTTGCTGATTGACTACACGTTCCATGACTTTGGAGATTATTGGGAGCAAGGCAATTGGACGATAGTTTGAGGGCGTGGTTTTCTTGCCTTTTTTGGAACAGGTTGCACTCGAGCGACTTTCCAAGAAGACGGGTAAATCCCTTTTACGTAAGACAGAGAAAAAGCCTGGAAAAAACGGGTGTTAGTTCGCTGGCGCAGTTCTTTAACACGCTGGCAGGTATTCCGTCCGGTCCTGATGCGTATCTAGATTTTTAAGGATTTTACGAATATCACGGTGATGAAATTTGACTTCTGCCATGGTAGTGTTGATGTTCGATGTGGTGGGGAGAGTCTTGCCTTGGGGGCGTCTAAGGTAGAGTGCGAAGAAAACATTTTGGCGAGCATGTTTGCTTTTTCCTTGGCTGTAGCCGACGTGATGCCACGTTCGTATGTCAAAGGTGGGAGAGACGTTTCTGTAAAGTTGTTACTTACTGTCTTTGCTACCGACCAGAAATTCCTGGAGCCACTGGGGCATTGCAAAAGTTTATTCCTGATCCTTTGATTGTGTTTGTCCTTAGTTTCGCCGATAACACGCTTGCATTCGTTTCTAGCTTCGACAAAATAATTGCGATTTTCAACGGTCTGATTTTACTGCCAATACTTGTAGGCTTGCTGTTTCCTACCCACAGCTCTTTCGCATCTTCTGTCGAACCAGGGTTTTCCTTTTGATGGTAACTTGATGGAATTTGGGATCTATGCTTCCATTCCTGAGAAGATTACTTGCGTGATCTTTTCGCAGCAGACTGACGGGTCGTCAGCGCCAAAGCAGACGTCGAGTCAAGGAAAATCTAGGTAGAACTCCCTTAGATCGTCCCAGTTTGCAGAATTGTAATACCAGATTTTGCGAGGATATGGTGGATCCTTCTGTATGAGTGGCAATTCACAAACCGTTGTAATAAGTTTGTGGTCGGAAGTACCTAATGGCGGACCAACTGTAACTGTGAACTGGTCAGGATTAGTGGTTAGAAAAAGATACAGGAGGGCGGCGATTTCGCCGCCCCTCTCTGAGATTCGAGTTGGTTCGTCTACAATTTGAGTAAGCCTGCAGCTGATGGCGAATGCTTCAGCCTCTCTACCTTCGTTGTCGGTCTTGTTGTGATGTTTGAGCCAGTTGGTGTTGTGGGCATTGAAGTCTCCCAGAACGATTATTTCTGAACTGGGGTGATCAACCTGTATTGAGTCAAAAGTGGTAGCTAGTGTTGAAAAAAAGTTTTGGTAGGCTCTATCGCTCGGAGGGCGATAGAGACAACATATAAACTTGGTTAATCCCTTGGCGATAAACTTGAGCCACATGACGTCAAGGTTGTTCGGTTCGAGTGTTTCCTCGCGGTGACATGAAAGGTCGCTTCGAACATAAAGGCATATTCCGAACTTATGTCTAAATCGGGTATGTAAGTCGTAACCAGGATAAGGGTAGTTCACTGTTCTTGCTGTAGAACATACTTGTGTTTTTGTAAGGGCTAGTATGTGTGGTCTATTTGCTTGTAGATGTTGGTGTACCAAATTTATGTTTGTATTTAGGCCTCTTATGTTGCAGAAATGTATTCTAAATTGGTTCGGTATCTTTGCTATCTGTGAAATGCGGAATGAAGGGCTCCCAGGGCTACCCAGCGCCCGGAGATCTGAAAGGCCGGGGAGTTTACCTCCGGAATATTTTGATCCTGGAAGCACCATCATGTCCATATTGTTATATTTCTACTGTGGAACCCGAAACTACCAGCGCGGAAACGGAACGTGATTCGGGAAAACCACTTAGCGCTTCCCAGTTCTGGTGGGGTGGTCTTTCACCGGACGATGCGAGTAGGCGTATGCATCTACCACCTAGGGCCGCTTCCACTGGATGCATCGGCCTCAGACTCATTCCTTTGGTGGTCCCTAGTCTGACAGGGGTAAAAATAGGGTTTGTTGGGTCACTCCCTAGTGATCAGCTCCAGCCTTTGTACTTTGGTGTTCTCCAGCCTGGAGGAGGACCATGGGATTTGATGGGCCACATCCCGTGGTAACTCGGAATGGTGGGGGCGTCACTCCCCGTAATCAATCTGCTCTCACCAGTTTGACGTCCCTGCCGGCTAATACAATGCAGCCCGTCTTGTCACGAACTGCCATTGATCAGCCCGAGACTTTGTACTTCGGTGTTCTACAGCCTGGGGGAGGACGATGGGATTTGATGGGCCACATCCCGTGGCAACTAGGAATGGCGGCAGCGTCACTCCCCGTAATCAAACTGCTCTCACCAGTTTGACGTCCCTGCCAGCTAATACAATGCAGCCCCTCTTGTCACAAACTGTCATTGATCAGCTCCAGACTTTATACTTCGGTGTTCTCCAGCCTGGTGGAGGACGATGGGATTTAATGGGCCACATCCCGTGGCCACTACTATAGGTGTATACTGATAAATTTTCACTGTCAATGTTTTTACCAAAAAAATTGGCCATAACATCAAGGTCCTGTAATCCTTCGCGCTAACTGTAATCAATCAATTCCGTTTGAAATTGCAATTCATTAAAATTTTTAGTATCTCGGTAAGAGATTTTTACATGTGGTAAAGCCTCAGGGATGTCAATTATTAGTATGGAATTATCCGCTATTTTTGGAGTGTAGTGTACTTGATGTTCAATTTCTTTGTCACTGGTAATTAGAAGGTCAATTTTTGTTGCACTTTGTGGTGTAATTCTTGTACGCTGTTGTACTAACTGATAAAGTCCATTTCTTTTAATTATATCGTTTAATTTTCTTGAATAAACATGTTCTTGTTAAGGTCTATATTATAGTCACCCAACATCAATAAAGTTTCTGGTTTTATGGCATATTCAATTAATATATCTTCTAACTTCGATAAAAAATCACTGTGACTGAATTTGGAGAGTGGTTCACGCTGAGTATGTTGTAATGCTTGTTTTTCAATTCGATGCTAATTCCACTAAGCCACATTTTTTTATCTATGACCAAATTAACAATTTTTTTAAATTTAAATTCTTCTTTAACATATATTGATGTCCCTCCTGTGTGACGGCTTGAAGAGAAAGTATGAAGGCTTTTATAACCATCTATTTCTATTTCGTTTTCATGCAATTCTGTTGTTATACGTGTCTCCACAAGGCAAATGACATTTGGTCTGCAGTTATTTATTACCCACGCAAGTTCCGTTGAGTGTGCTGTAAAACTGTCTATGTTAAGATACATTATGTTGTTCCTTTTTAATGGCTATATATTTGGTTTGCTGTTGCAGAAGATGACTAGTGCGTCTTCCTTATATGCTACAGCAACGCCGTCTACAATAGTCGCTCTTGCTCCCGTATGCGATCGGTGTTTTTGTCAAACTTCCGGCTGACAGACAGTACAAGGAATTCTTATCAGGCTGGTCAAACACCCAAACATCACATTAAGTTAAACCAAATGCAAATAATGAATGGTGATAACGATCACCAAACTTTTATGGTATTTATTTACGTAAGCAAAAGGCCTGATTTTAAAAATTGAAAGAATAATGTTTCACTTTTCACCCGGTCAGTGGTACAGTGCTCCGGACCCATAGGCTGCAGCTTAGGTAGCCTGTGCTTAAATCTGGCATTAAGAGCCGCCAATTTCAGAACCAAGTAGTCTTGAAAGTAATTATTTTGGGAGTTGTAGTAGTTCAGTTTTCGTATTATAATTATTAAAATATTAGTAATTATTTTGGCGAAATTCACTTTACAGATTTTTTCACTATACTTGGTCGCTTGTACTTATCATATTGGATGTCGAATATTTGTTCTAATTTTTGTAGCCCATAATCTGACATTGCAAGCTCTGCCGCATCGCTAATCTCATTTAGAATATTACTGATACACTTGGATACAATTTAAAAAAATGCCCCAAAATTGGAAAAATGCCTTTTTCTCATCAAATTCCACACTCGTTCAAACAACTTTATAAACTGTATCATAGAAATCGTTTCATTTTAATATTTTAACACCAAGATTTAGTAGGACGTATATATAATTCATACACCTAGTTCTGTTTTTACTGCATATTTGCATAGGGAATTCCCTAAGTAGTAATAAATGACATTTATTTTTGAGTAGTTCTCATTTCAACGCATCAAGCTTCGATAATTGAGATATTTTAAGCCACTTGTAAAAGTTATATGTTATTTCACAATATGCATCATATTCCA
The DNA here is from genome assembly GCA_016904865.1 of Pissodes strobi. Lineage (NCBI taxonomy): Eukaryota > Metazoa > Arthropoda > Insecta > Coleoptera > Curculionidae > Pissodes > Pissodes strobi. The sequence continues at coordinate 13,991 of MU185842.1, read as the reverse complement.
AAGTAGCAAATATTTAGTTTTTGAGCCACACAACTTTTTCGTCAAACTAATAATTTTTCCCACTTATAGGAGATAAATTGACATATCCTACCATAGTGAAAATTAAATCCTAGACCTTCGTAAATATCTATTCTTCAATAAATATCTCTTCATAATGAGAGGTTCTGTCTTTCTCAAGGAATGACTCAGCTCAGAGCTACAAATCCGGACCAGAATACGCCAGTTGATGTTGGGAGAGTGTGATGGTAGAATAAAACAATCGATGTTCTTGGCACAAAATAATTCAACTTATATTCTTGAGTTTTTAGTTTTAAATAAACGAATAAAATAGTAAATTGGAATAATAAAACGGTAAACTGAGAAATATTGTGAGTGAAGAACGGATCTAGAGTATGTGTTAGTTTTAGGGGTTTACTATTTTATATAATTGAAAACTGATATCAAATCACAAATAGAACGCGTCATTCTAAGTGAAATAATTATGGAATAATTATTATGAAATTATTTAATTAAGCAAATATCGCGTTGAACCGAATCCAAAGCTAATCAATCCTGTTCTCTCGGTCTCGGTTAATAATTGAGATCAAAGAGGTCAGTGCAATAGTTTGTTAATATGATGAGAAATAAGAAAAGTCACGTATGCAAAACACACGTCACGGATCGATGAAAACAGAGAAGTCGATGCCCTCGCCAACGTTGGCAGAATCCTAAATGTACCAAAGCAAATGACCTCAGACCCTAAGACACACAACATCAAACAGAATCTTTATACTCAGTTTAAAAATGATTGGAAACTCTTGATACGTACTAAAAATCATCAATACTCTAGAGATCAGTCCAAATTCACAGGTAAAAATTGGTTTGCCAATTTTCCTTATATTACTACCCACTACTCTACTAGTGGGTAGAGGTCACTGCCTAACAGAGAAGAACCTATACAGAATGAACATAAAGGATAACCTTCTTTGGGATTGGGGTAAGGTTGATGATCTTAGTCAGATCATATTTGTATGTCCAACAACTTCATCGCAGACCTAACTTCTATAATGAATTCAAAAATATGCAATTTAGTATCCCTATTACACTCTGTTATATATTATCATCCCCCAAAGCCCAAAGAGGGAGCCATTAACCTTATAATACGCTTTCTGAACCGCAATACAAACTGAAAACTGTAATGCTCAAATTAAACCCTCTTCTTTCATCCCAGATTCTCTGGTGTCTGCGTGTGATATTATTTGTACATATTGAACCTTTCTGGTGCGCGTTTTACTAACATCCTAAAGGCCTTGCAATCACAGCAAGTTTAACTTTTTTACGATGCACATTGAACTTCTTCAGTTATTCATTTGACAAGCCAGGGGTCACGATATGGTTGCGAGCCAAACAATCCGTGGTCCCTATGGAATCGAGCTGGCAATTGCCTAGAAGCCATCAACCTAGACAGAAAGGAAGGAAAATAATCCTACTTAATATTTGGTGTATGCGCTCTGGATAATAGTTCAGTTCATGAGAGTTTAATGTTTTGATCCAGATAACAGAATATTATATAATGTTTTTTATGGTTGTGGCACACACACTAAAGGTATGGCACTCGACGAGCGGTGTGTGTGCGAAGATGTTGATTGACACGGTTCTTGAATAGTTGTAGGTGGTAATTAGGGGGAAACAGATGTCCTGGGAGTGACTTCCACAGTAATGCAGTACGCCAGACAAAGGAATCGTTATAAAGCGACGTTCTAGGTGTTTCTACTTGTACAACGAACGGGTGCGCTCTTGCCGTCTGTCGCGATTGCCTGACAGGCGTTGCTGGGAGCGGGATGATGCTAGCCAAATCCTGGGAACATCTGCCGTGAAAATATCTGTAAAACAGGTAGGGAGAGCGGGGAGGGTTTGGACATTTTCCAAATTAACGCATGGCTAAAAAAATATACTCTTTTAATTAATATAACGAATTAACCCTAAGTTAGATAAACGTATATCCTCATAGAAAATACATGATCGATACATTAATAATGATTAGGAAAAAAGTTGTATATATTAGTTCATTTACTTGCATATTGTCCCGACCCTCCCAACCAACCGGGACCGTCAGGACCTAATAAAAAGCCATTTTAATTATATGTATTTAATTTAAAAAAAAATAAAAATGTACGTTTATTTCAAAGGAAACTAGTTTGGTTGCTAAAAATGATGTTGTATTAATGATTTTTACATAAACGTTTACTCAACTCTGACAAAAATAATAATAAAAAACCTAAAACACAAAAGAAGATTTCACACAGACACAAAATAAAATACTACGACTTAAAAAGACTATGTTCACTTAAATCAACATTAAAATAAATCATGTCCATATATCTAGAGCTTCTGTCTTTTATGGGATTTGGCAACAGAGCAATTATATCTTCAAACGAAATGAAAGCCATGGGTTCGTCGGAATATTTGAACCGTTTGGAAGCAACTTGTTTACGCAAAAATATAACATTATAACCTTCTTCTAGTTTTTCTTCTATTTTAGCTACAAATTTTCTAACAGATTTTTTACCAGAAACTTTGCAAATAACAAAGTTGCCAGCACAAAGATTTTTGAAGTTTTTAGGAATATCAGCAAGCTCTGGATTTTCTGGTTCAAATTCCGAAGATGAGTCTTTATAGATAACTTCTTCATCACATGATGATGAAGATGAAGAATCTACAAATACTTTCTTTTTCACTACATTAATCTTCCTTTTATCTACTTTCAGCACCTTTTGTCTGTTATTTTTTTTGTTCGCTATTTCACCGCGCTCCGGAGTATCTGTTGCTATAATTGATCTTTGAGGCCCTCGATTGGTTGTCACTTTTTTTCTGGAGCTTTTGGGTAGGGCTGAATTTTTGACGGGGAAGTATAGATATTTCCCTCGATACTTTCTATAGTGATATCATAATTTTGCTTTGACGGTCCTGCCTTGGGGGAGTTGGTTAAGTTCAAGGTGGTAGCTGAGTAACCTGTGGCAGAATCTGATAAGTTGTTTGATATTGGTAAAGGTCTATCTATGACATATGAACACATGAAGTCGGCTTTATGTTTGACAGAGTAGCCGCTCGATCCCAAGCCTTAAGGCCAATTTCGGGTAGATCACATATCGATAATGTTGTTCCAGGGTGTGAAACCATCCACTCGTCACATCCTTGATTAAAGAATTTCTTGAATGGGCCAAACACCGTTTTATCCAACGGCTGGAGTCTATTTGATGTATGGAGTGGTAATGTTAAAATTATGACTTCGTGCGCTTTGCAAAAGTCAATACTTTCGACAGATAAATGGGATTCATTGTTCTCCATAATAAGAACTACATTATGATCAACAGAATACAGAGTATGAAGGACGAAATGTTTTAAGACTTTAATTACCTTAATTTTCTCTCGTCATCCAACCGGATTGGTGAACTAAGCCCAAAGCACCATACTCATCTGGAATATTTTTGAGCATTCTATTACAATCAAAAATTTTTGTTGGAAATATCCAAACAGGCGGAAGAGCTGTTCCATTTGCACTAATCATTCCAACTTGGGTCACTAATTCCCCTCTTTCTCGAGAAGTAACTTGTCACACCTGATGTTGCCCCTTTTTTGCTATAACTTTTTGAACTTTTTGGACCGTCGTTACACCTGTTTCGTCCAAGTTAAATATATCGGATGCCTGAATTGCATGTCTCCTCAAACGTTTTCTAGCTTATTCTGAAAGTCTCGTATAGCTGTTGGATTAAAGCTTGTTATTCTGGCAAGACTCGTTGCTTCGGGAGTTCGTATTGATAAATTAGGATGCCGACTCACAAACCCAGTAAACCAGTCTTTGCCAGCCATTTTATTCGTTTCCCAAGAAGCCGGTGGTTTCGTATTAATTTTTTTGCAAACTCATATGCTAGTCGACTGGTATCCTTCGGTGTTAAACCATGAAAGATGCCTGCACAATTTCTTAAATACTTGTTGAGCCCTGATTCCATTTCTTGGGAAAACACCTGTGTTACGAAATTTGGAGAAAATGTTGTGTTTTCTATACCAGTTTTTTTTGGTTTCGTGGCACACATGGATAAGGTAGATTTTTTAACATTATGATGTTCGACACTTTTTCTGATTGTCATTCGACCGAATATGACATCTTGCGTTGCATGTTTCATATTATTGGCGGAAAAATCTCTGTCTGTGACACGTTTATGTTTTCTAGGCATATTCTGCAACCAAAAGAAAAAAAGATTTATAGGGACAGTCTGGACAATGGCGGGGCGCACAGGACAGATGTCCAGAGCCTCCCGCAGCCACCATTTTTATAAAATAATAAGTTTTACCTCAATAAATGCCTCGCAACTAGAAACAAATTACATAAAATATCAGTCAATACTCACCTTTAACTATTATCAACGAACTATGTAATAATCTCAATAGATAGGCAAACTAGGACGTTATCGGTAAGTCACGAATATGTACTTGAACAGTTAAAAAATTCGACAAATTGGTCTCACAGCGAAACGTGCGATGTGATCTAGCTGACAACTTATCAATCACTAATTGCCTCTACAACAAACTCTGTGGCGAGAGGAAAGCGAGCCACGCGCATTTTGAGCGGCAATTTTAAATGCGTCCTGAGCCTCCCGCCGTCCAGACCCTCCCCGCTCACCCCGACATCTCGGCCATATATCTGTGGTGTTCCAGCCTAGACAGATCCCGAGTCAACTCCGGATCGCCGACGAGACGCACATCTCTCATCTGATTGGCATCCAGCAGGTTAGGTGCGGTACCCCAGATGTGTGAGCAATATTCTAAGCACGGTCGTATTTACGCTTTGTCGAGCAAGAGCAGCTGCTGCGGTGTATACAGTTTTTTGTTGCGAAATAGCGCACCAAGGTTCTGCAAGGCTGATTTTGCGATGTTAGTAAAGTGGTCATGCCAGGAAATATTGCTGTTGACCGAGGCACCGAGTAGTCCGACTGACGAGGATGAAGGAATAGTGGATCCTGCCATAACGATGTCAGGGCCCGCTGTATTGGTTTTCTTGTTAAACGAAGCTGCTTGGGTTTTATAGCATTGAACTGAGCCAAATTCCTGTCGCCCCAGGTTCGAACCTTCTCCAGATCTTGATTAACTGTTGTAATCTGCTCCTGTCTGCGGTGATAACCCTCAGTCGCTGGTAAAGGTTTTTCTGATATAAATTGGGAGGCAAGGGTACTGCCATCTGCAAAACTGTAAACAGGATTATTGGTTTCGGTCAGCAGGTCATTAATATAAATGAGGAACAAAGTTGGTGAAAGCCTTGCGCCCTGAGACACTTCCGCATTAAGGGTGAATGTGTCTAAGATATATCCATCTACTGCAACGTGCAGAGATCGGTTCTTAAGGAAACATGTCAACCCAGCTGTAGAGAGACGCTGGCAATCCTAATAACGTCAGTTTGTTGAGCAATGCGTCATGTTAAACTCTGTCGAGTGCATTCGAAATATCCAATGCAATCGCTCGAGACTCTCCGTAGTTCTAAATTGCCCTATACATATATGAGTAACATAGGCCAATATATCTCCTGTCGATCTCTGTTTGCAGAAGCCGTATTGGTTATCGCTAATGATTCTGTTTGTACTTATAGGTACTTAAGTAGTTACTGATTGACTACACGTTGCATGACTTTGAAGATTATTGGAAGCAAGGCAATAGGGCGATAGGTTGAGGGCGTGGTTTTCTTGCCTTTTTCGGACCAGGTTGCACTGGAGCCACTTTCCAAGAAGTTGGGTAAATCCCTTTTCCGTAAGACAGAGAAAAAAGTCTGGATAAATGGGCGTTAGTTTTTTGGCATAGTTCTCTGAAGATTTTACGAATGTCACGGTGGTGAAACTTAACTTCTGTCATAATAATATTTATATTGGATATGGTGGGGAGAGCCTTGCTGTGGAGGATGTTTAAGATAGAATGCGATGAAAACCTTTCGCCTCTGTTTTGTGTGTAACTATCTTCAACAACGCACTTTGTGTAGTGTGACCTCGCTAGCGTTCCAACGTAAGTATTTCTTGTGGATCATTTTTCGGAATAAATTAAAGCTTTTGCGATTCCTTAAGGAAATCGCTATAAACTTGTAATTCTTAACTACATGTTTATTGCAAAATACAGCAAAAACTTTTGCGTTTACGTATTTTTTTAGTACAAACTTTCAAATCTAACATGCCCGGCAAGATGACATACCTTACTGACGGGCAAAATGAAACACTATGTCATTTTGCCCGCCTATTTTCCCAATATTTAAATAACATGCTATTTTGTCTTAGATGGTGTACTTATACAGAAGAAAGTCTGGAAGAGCTAATTGGAATGAGGCAGACATGCAGAGAGCTCTGAAAGCTATCCTCAACCATGAGATGGGCTGGTTAAAAGCTAGCAAAATGTTTAATGTGCCAACAGCAACTCCACGTCGCGCGTCGTCGAGGAGTAAACAAAAATAAGATAGCTGTAGAATCCAAGAAACACCTTGGTTCGATTAGAGCCACGCTGAGTGAGGAAGTCGAAAAAGCATTAGTTAACATATTTTAGATTTGGAGTCCCGTTTTTTCGGCTTGACAACCACAGACGTCAGAAAGCTTGCATACGAAATTGCAGAGAAAATTAAAATGAAGCACACTTTCAATAAAGAACTAAAGATGACTGGAAAAGGATGGTTGCATGATTTTCGTAAGCGCAATCCACAACTAGCATTGCGTTCTCCAGAAGCCACCTCGCTTGCTCGAGCCGCAGGTAAGCAAATTTTTTGACAAACTTTAAGAAGTGATCAATAGTAATAAAATTAGTAACACCATGATTTTAATATAGATGAGTCGGCCCTCACAACCGTTCAAGTGCCGCCAAAACTGTTTGCACAAAAAGGCAAGAAGGAAGTGGGGGTTCTTACGAGCGCAGAAAGAAGTGTTCATTCAACAGAGTTCTGGGGGAACATTCATATCACCGTCAATAATTTTTCCTGGGAAAATATTTAATCTAGACCTGTATGACGCGACGGGGTCCCTGTTGGTACCTTAGCACTTCATAACGAATCTGGCTACATGACGTCAGATTTATTTGTTAAATGGATGCAACATTTTATAGATTACGTCCGGCCTAATAAAGATAACAAAGCTTCATTATTTTTGGATGGGCATTTAAGCCATAAAAGTTTTGAAGCGCTACAATTAGCGAAAAGACATTCAGTTGTGCCTTGGTGTTTGCCGGCTCACTGCACCCATCATTTGCAGCCACTGGACGTGGCGTTTTACGGGCCACTTCGTAAATATTATAATGAAGCCATAACTCAGTGGCTTAGACAAAATCCTATGGGCGTATAGTCACCATTTACCAAGTGTGCATGCTTTTTAGTTCAGCTTATGAGAAAGCAGTCACAATTGAAAATACCTTTAGCGGATTCAAGGCGACTGGAATATCACCAATAAACCCCAATATTTTTCCCGACCACGTTTTTCTACCCAGTTTAACAACCGATATACCAGAAACCATTCCTGAAAACAATGTACCAAAAGAGATTTCAAACAATTTGCAGTTCTCAAAAAATCCTCCCTTAGAGAACATTGTGGACGATGCTAGTCCTTCCACCCTTGCGAAGGATGGTATTCAAAATATTTTAAACGAATTGACTCCCATACCACAAAGTACTGAAAGAAAATCTAGTAGGCGGAAAAGTTCTGGATACCAGGATGTATTAACTGAAAGCCCCAAGCTCTGGAGGAGAGCTTACGTGAAAAGGAAAATTAGAAAAAAGAAGAACAAGAGAGAAAAAAACAAAGAAATGTGGTTAAAAAGTAGGTATTTGAGGAAAATTTAGAAACACAAGAAGATAAAAAGATAGAAGAAACCCAAAGAAAAAGTCAAAGAAGTGTTGCGAAGAAGAAAGTATTTTACCAGTCAAGCGATGAAGAAGATGAAGATCTTTTCAATGTTGTTGATGATGAGGACTGCGCCTGCCGCTACTGCAATGACCTTTTCAGTAGATCTAAATCGCAAGAAGGCTGGTTGAGATGTCAACCTTGCCAAAAGTGGGCACATTCAGAATGTGCTGGTGTATCTAAAAGATCAAAAAATTTTATACGTGAGCTCTGTCAACTATAAACTATACCAAAGTATATACTTTTTTTCGCTTTAGTTAATAATTTAGATTTTTACACGTTAAGCGTATATGTAAATTTAAGTGTGTCATTTTACCCGGCATGGACGGGCAATATGGTTTTTTAGCAAAAAAAAATTGCTTGTTTGTATTAAGGTTTTTTAAATAAACTGTTTATTTTTTAGTTAATATCACAGATAATATCATTGACTACTCATTAATTACAAAAAAAATTGTTTTATACCTCCATTTCATCCTTTTTTTATTCAATATGGCTGGGTATGTCATCTTACCCGCCTCTCCCCTAAATATAGATATGGATTTTCCGTAAACTTTTTGTAAATTCATTCAAAGAATCTGCAACTAAATACTTCACTGTAGCTAGCTAATTCGACATGAAGCAATCAAATAGGTAAATTTATTATATCGATTTACATGTTAAAAATTGCTCTTTCCCTAAGCAGGCAGATATTATTTTTCAGGTTCTATTTTTACCATCACATGTCATCCCAAACAACTCTAAAGTCCATTCACAAAAATATTGAATACGATTAAATACGCCCCCCAATAAAAAACTTGATTTAGCTTAATAATTCCTACATCAATCTAAACATACGTCAACCAAAAGGGACCGTGTAAAAAATGTATTAAAGCATTGCCAAAAATTCTTTCCATTCATATGGCTTCAAAAATAAGGCCTCAAAAAGATGGATTGCGTAAGATTTCTCACGAATTGAATAGACTTTTAGGTAGCAGGTTAGACACAGGTGCGTAGTGTTTATGGAATTGTTTGAATTGAACAATAAGCCTTTTGAAATGGGGGCGTGCATGGCAAGTCAATGCTTTTCAATACTTTTAACTTATAGAGCGGACCGATGAAGTTCACAGAGCTCTATTATCTAGGTCAACATTTATTGTATTTATTACTTTGCCATTTTACCGTCCTTTTTACGTTGTCGCTTAACATGAATTGACTAATATTTGTCTCATTTTACATTATTTCATCTCAAAATGTACTTATTTTTGATTATTGTGCTCTAATATTCAAATAATTTTAAAATGCTAAACGGACGTCTCATTTTGCTTGTTCAAAATATGAGAAGCAATGGCTTTGAATATTCCATCCAATCAGTGCATTGCATTGGTGACAAATGCAAATACCATCGGCAAAAACCAACCTCACGAAAATAAAAGATGATTTTTTTTTTTAATCTAGCTCAATCTTACATCTTACTAGTTAAATGTACCTCCCTCAAAGTGTATAATCGTCTTGGCTGTTGGCATCAATAATAAAGCTATTATTTACAAAGAGCTAACAGGTATGTTACGAGTGGAAAGCCGTCACGGATTAAAAAAATGTTAACTCAATAACACATAAATATAGAATTATAGAAAATAATTTTTCTAATGATGTCTTTAAATAGAAAAGAGTGCAAATTTTGGCATTTGGGCAAGACCTGTTGCCATGACGGTTTTTCACTTTTTTGCAGGTTTATTACTACTAGTTTTGTCATTTTGCCACTTTGTATCAGTCTCACCCAGTATTTCCATAATTCGTATTTGTTTCCCTTTAATTAACCACATATTTATTTTGAAGTAAAATTTTCTTTAGGCCCATTCAGCACACTTTTCCCTGTAACATCCAAGACTCAGTTTCCTCGAAAACGGCTGCGAATGGAAATTTTTTGACATGTTTTTAGGAAGCACTTTCAGACAGCCGACGATCATTTGTTTTGACGATTCGATTATTCTAAAGTTTTGCTTTGATACGCGATAAGTGTCGAAAAATTTATTAATTTTGATGATTTTTTGGGACATATTCATTTTGATGCTCTTCAGAAACACGATTTATTGAAATTGGCCTGAATTGGAGAATGGCCAATATTTTTCTGAACGCGTATATATTTGAAAAGGGGGTCGCATTGGATCGTTCTAGCGCCAAAAAAGTCGGGATCACCAAAAAACCAGATGGTCCAATAAGGAATCTAGAGGAGAAAACTCTCAATATACAAAATCATCGTTTTGGTCAAAGAAATGAAGGTTTTAATTTTTTTTTTTTGAAAAATAATTTTTTTCTTGATCCATCTGTATACAATTTTATGGCACTTTACTGCAATGTGAGAATGCAAGTGGTGTTCTTTTTTCATTCTTCTCTCCTTCTTATCACGACCTCCATCCTCCCTCACTCGCTCCCTCTCTTGTGATTCTAGTCATTGCTGGTCTATCTGCTCCCTCTAAAACAATGTGTAGATGGGCGAGGCCCACAATTGCCTCGATTGCTGCTGTTGGACATGTTTTTATTGCACCTACTATGCTTATGCACGCCAGGCATTGTACTTTGTTGAGAGGTGATTTTATGCTCTGTTTTTCCGTTTCCTTGAGCCAAACAACCGACCCGTAAATTAGGACGGGTCTTACTATCATTGCGTACATCCATCGCAGGATTTCTGGTTTATATCCCCAGGTTTTTCCTGCCAGGCTTCGGCACACCATGAGGGCCCTCGTAGCCTTAGTTACAACTCGTTTAATGTGCTTATTCCATTTGAGTTTGCAGTCCAGCGTTATGCCTATAAATATCTGAATTCCGACACCGGTGTAATATTGGTCCCGTCTATCCGGATAACTTTCATTCTAGGGAGTTATCTCTTCCTAGAGAAGGGTACTATGGCTGTTTTCAATATGTTCAATAGAGCAATCAGAAGAAATAATTTTTCATTGACAAATCATAACATCACATAAAAAATTAAATTAGTGGTAAATAATAAACCGGCAGTAAAGACACAAGAATACAAAGCAAACATCCATTATACACTTATAAAATGAAATATCCATGAACTACGCTAAATTACCCGTCATATACTCGTCGACTGAATAATAGGTCTTCTCTACCAAAAGTCTTTTAACTTCGCTTCGAAATGTCATTAAGTTTGAGACATTCCGAAGTCTCTGTGGAAGTCTGTTGAATATTTTTTTGCTTTTATAAAACAGTGAATTCTGGATAAGACCAGAAGAAGGAATGGGCAAGCCAATAGTGCGTGCGCTTCTTGTATTATGGCAAGAAGGTCTGTCAATGTCCGCTGCATTTTTCTTTTACATCAGACAAACAGTCACCAATATAAAAAATACTGGATAGGGCGAGAATTCTCTGGGAAAGAAACAGAGGCCTACAGGAATCTCTTGCCAGATCAGTCGTGTCATCCGCGAAAGTCGTAAAAAAGCCACCAATGTCAATAGAAGGGAGATCGTTGATATATATCAGCAACAACAGTGGCCCCAAAATCGATCCCTGAGGGACACCGGCTGTCGTCACCATAGGCGTTGACACCCGACCTCCCAACAATTGGTCTATTTCTAGCCCTACTGTTTGGCACAATTCTTCCATTGCTTTGACACCAGCTTGAATTAGTCACATAGGGTACCCTCAAACTTTCCTCTTGCTGTGATGACAATATCATCGGTATACCCAACACAATGTAGGTCGAGGTCTATCAGTATTCCCAGTAGTTCACTTACCACTAGACTCCACATTAGTAGTAGGCATACTCCCTGTGACGTATCTCGGTGGTGCTTGCTCACTTCAATAGTCTGATTGTCTACTGTCCTGGTGGAAAGCACTCCATCGAGATATTGTGTCATTCACTCCCCTTCTTGTTAGCCTCTTTACAGCCACGTTGGAAGTATTATCGAAGGCTCCCGCAATGTCTAGGAATGCGCAAAGCGCGAGTTTTTTGGATTTTCTTTTTAGCTAAAACAAATGGACCAAAACTATTATTTCTATTTATTTATCTATAGATGGGTGTGTTTCAATCTATTTTTAATTTTCGCAGATTTCCGATTTAAATGAAATTTTACGTCTTTGCAGAAATTTCATTTCACACTCTCAAAGAGATCATCGTTCTAAATACTGATGAAATTTCAGAAGATACGATAAGACGCGTTGAAAAAGACGTGTTCAAAATTGCATTTTAAATTTGCATTGGACAACCCGTATTGTCCAGAAGTGTGTTAAAAGCCTGAAAATCAGGACAGATTTGTAATGATATTTGTATAGCAAGTATTTATATTTTTATCGCGTCGGATATTATTAATGATAATTGATAATTAATCAAGTTTTTATAATTTCAAACAAGTTCTTTATTATGATAGGAAATATGATATATTTTATTAACTATTTATTTACTTTTAATCGCGCTGCTTGATAGTGACATCAGAAAAGCTATTATCATATTGGAACGTAACTTCAGTAGCAAATAATACAAGTGAAAATTGCATAATTTTAAGTTGGTTTTTACTATTCGGTTTCGCAACGCCTCTGGAAACTATAAATATATATGGATGAGTATGTAAACTTTTAAAGTTTCCAGACATTACTCGTGGGGTGCCATTTGTGTAAATTCCGAGACAAATTTTCCATTTTCTCGCATACAAAAGCGTCTAATATTTTGAACTACTCAGCTCTTATTTCTGTTTGCTTTAAGGAATTCGAGCTATACAACTTTTATAATGAATCGTAGAAAATCGAACATAAACAACAAACTGAATTAGAAAATAAAGTTAAATACAAAGGTTTCAATAAAGTTGATGCTCTTTGGGCAGTATCTAATAGGCAGAGGTATTCGCATGTGTCAGTAATGAGCGAACCCAATGGCATTTTTATACATTACCAAATTCGACAAGGGGTCACTTTGGCTCCTTCTAGCGACGAACCGGAAATGTTCGATAAAGAATTTGTAGGAAAAAAAACTTCTAAATACTTCTCTGTTTCAAAGACGTTGGGATATGAAATTGTTAGTGAAAATGTAAAACCATCGATCTCGAAGTCCAAAAAAAAAGATTTTTTTTTTTCGAAAGGTAATTTTTTAAAAAGGCCGATTACTCATCAAAACCGTATTAGACGACCCTTTGGAAATGACAAAGCCTTTTATAAAGGGTAGGCTAATTGAAATTATACTTTTCGCCATTTTATATTTTATTTATGGAAAATCATGTTTCAGCAGTGATATTATATGTATAAGACGTGATCGTTAAAATTAAAGCCTTTGACACTGGCGCGCACAATCGCTCACCCCTAATTATTGCAAAGCAAGATTAAGGTATGAAGAATTTGGGTGGTTAAATTTGAAAATTTAGCAAAATTGTAATTTGGCACTTTACAAGGTCAAGAAGTCCTGTTGAGTTTAGTCGTAAATAAACAATCGCATAAATGCTTACTCCTCTAAACAGTCTAAGCACTTATTTAAAAATATCAGACTTACTAAAACCTCATTTAATAATTGTACGCAGATTATATTCTCTATACACCTATACAATGAAAAGCATTGCCAGATGACAATATAAATGCCCTTCTGTGCTTAACTTTATCCAGGTCACATAGCTTGGTGACAGTTCCGCTTCAAAGAATCATTTCTTCCAATAATTTTCCAACTTTATTATTTGCTCTCTTTTGGTGTATCCAATGAATGCTTTACTTCTTACACAAAAGTTGAGTGATTGATAAAGTTTTATTATTGTTTATTTTTGAAGAAAGTTATTTTTCTGCAGAGGTCGAGTTTTATTCCACACTTGTTAACCGAAGCGAGTTATCGATGTCATGGGAAAAATAAAACTTTTTCAAGAAGGGCATTTGTGTAACTCTGAATAAGATAAGAGACTTAGTATTTTATTATACTTTGCGAAATATCGGGAAGTCAGAACTTACAGGAGTTACGAAGGTGATTAAATGGATGCAAAGGCTCAATATTATAGCAAAGAATCGAAATTTTGAACTCGGATTTTAAGTTTTTTCTAGACTTATTTCACACGATAGTGGGAAATAATTCATCTCCGACAGTATTCTGCATGTTCCAATTTGTGAAAACTATAATATTGAACCATATAT
>MU185841.1:61768-103170 GCA_016904865.1 Pissodes strobi | reverse complement strand
AGCCAGTAGGGGTAGCTTTAACGGGGACTGACAGTTTTTTGTATTTAGGGCTGTTAATTTTTCGTTGTCTATTTTTGGGAAGTTTCTCATAAATAGGTAATGTTACGTCTATTGGGATTTCTGGACGTCTACCTTCTTTTTCATTTCTTTTTTCGAGAATTCTTTCTTGGTTATCACGTAATTTTTCATTAAGATGGTTTTTTATTAATCTAATTCTTTCTGCATGGTCTTGGATAAACTGAGTTGTAATTTGTTCTTCTGTAAGTTCGAGGGGATTTTTATAGTCTAAGCATTGAGGTATTATAAGAAAGGAGGCGCTGTAAGCATTAAATACGGCAATTAAAAACGGTATCACTAAGCGGGACTTATGCCGGCACCAATATGGCGGCATGCGCAGAGCCGGACTATAGTAATTTATTCCAAAAATATTTTCTACCCTCGATATAGAGAGTAATAAAGTAATAAATAATTTCAACTTTACAATAATTTCGTTTTACATTATTTGCCTTACGTTATATTTCCAAGACCAATGTACTAATTTAAAAATATGTAATAACTAAAAACATTATTAGGAGAGGTATATATACATTGATTCCATTATTCTTTAGGAAGTCCAAAGATTAAGAAACAAGAATTACAATTTTGTAGAAAAAAAATAAAGACCCGAAATAAATATATATCAACATATATATTCTTGGTAACTTAAAAATATCACATTTTATAATAATTATTAACAATTTATTGCTCACTAAATAACACAATTTTGTTGCTTTTGTGTCGCATACTAGCTGCCTTTTTTTAGTTTGTTTTATTCTTAGAAAGATAAATCATTTGAATAATTAAATATCTTTCAATAATGCTCTTCATCAACAGAGACCAATTATTATCTAATACAGCTTGTGGAATGGATCCTTATCACGAAGCTCATGCAGTTGTTTAAAGAACCTCCATTCAATAAGCTCGTTGCCTCCATTCACGATTGATCCTTTGTCACTCAACGTATTCGCTACAAGTTTGATCATGTGACATGGATTTAGCAGTACAACAACTTCATCGTTAGTTGTTGGATGTTGGAAACTTGTTTTTAGCGACATATGGTTCAAACTGCAGCCCAGATAGTTCGCCATAGTCAAGTTTGTAGAGGCCCCACCAAATGTCAAGCTGACTACTTTTATCCCAGCTTCGAAACATTTTTTCAGGCATTCTTTTACCAACCCCATTTTTCATTCTGCTTTTATTCTAGCTATTAGGAAATATCCTACTGGAATTTTCCAACTTCCATTAACACAGTTGAGGAGGAAAACTAGTACATTACTAGCTATTGTGGTCTCCTGGGCACCAGTTCCCATGTCTACATAGCCATATGATTTTCCTTGGCTAGGAACCCACTCCTCATGCTGTCTAATAGCCATCTCATCCATGACCAGTGAACAAATAATTGGACTCTCTGAAGCTTCAGCTTTCAATTTCAAGGCTTCAAATGCCTCACTAGTGAATCCAGGTAATCCACTGATATTCTGGTACCAACGACTGATTGTTCAGGTGTGAGACAAACAAGTATTGAAAGTCCTCCTCACATATTTATAGGCTGCTGGTGAGTAATAATGCAGGGTAAGTGCAAAGACCTTAAGTTCCTCCGAATATTTTTTGGCAGCTCTTCCTATACTGTCTTAAGTAGAGCTCCTGAGGACCAGCAAGCTTAGACATCAACATTAAGGTTTCTTCCATAAATTCTCTCTTTTTCATACCATTTACGCTGCCCTTTACGCTGGAGATTTTCTTTTCTTTTCGAGCTAATTTCCTTTTTAATATGGTTATCTTAAGCTTTCTTTTTGCACTCACTCTCTTCACGCATTGCAGTTTATTCAGCAGTTTTCGTTCTCTTGCCGATAACTCAGTACTGATTGTAAGGGGGTCGTAATGTTCATTCTTGAACTCGCAAAACTTGGAGTTGTGGAACTGATATGGGAGTTGCCGGCTGAATAATGCATGTTTATACATTTAATTCTTGTGACAAGCTAGGGAATGGGTCGGTTATATTGACAGCAGATTTTATTGTTCGATCTGATATTATTCGTATTTTAGGAGGTATCAATGAACCTTGTTGCCATCTGGCTTCACAATGTGATGAAGTACTCGGTACAGCATCACTGATACTCCCACGCGGTTGAATCCCAGAAGCACATGGTACGACGGTGGTATTGAAAACAGCTCGGGAAACAGGTAGCAACCCAATCTCAACGGGGATAGATGTTTCTTCCTGCAAAGAAATAAACAATAATTCTGAATATTTTGTTTCCAATGATTGTAGTTATATGTAGTTTTATATTACTTTTGGTGACTTGAAAAGACAAGGAATTAAATTTTGAATCGCATTTTCTTAGTAGATACTTACGTTATATATTCAATCTACCCTCCACATTTCATCTTTCTAAGTGAAACGGTTTGGACTCAGCGAAAAATGGGTAGTTTTCACTCTCAAATAATAGGTGAGATCGTGTTGGAAAAAAATGCACTTTTAGGGTTATACCCCGCTTACCAAAAATAACACACCATATTGACCATTTTTTAATTTTTTTTTCTTATATCAGGCTCTAAAAAATTATTACTATTTTTTAATGTCTAGGTGTATTTTTGCTAGGAAACTAAAAGTTTTAGGGAATGTCTTTTATGAACTAGAATTGTGATAGATTTGACTTTAAATATGTTAATTTACTATCATATAGACCTATAAAGAAAATAATATCGACCTACCACTTTTTTGTATATTTTATGCTGTTAAATTTTGAATATTGCATTATCAATTAGATTTAGCGATTAAAAACGAACTTTATTTACCTTGTTAAGTCTTGGAACAGCACATGGCTTTAAACGGACAATACATTGAGATGTTTTATCAAAACATTCTTTGGAAAAATGTTTCGAACACAGCATACAATTTGTAGGTTGCCAATCTCTTCTATTGACAAAATTCACCCAAGCTTCTCGACGGATTGAATTCTTTGGAAACCTAAAAATCAGTATTTCCTTTAATATAATGCTAGTTATAAATTTCAAAGGGAAAAAATAAGAAGAGAGGGAGCTAAAATTTTAAAACCCTAATTAATTTTTAATTTGTCGATAAATATTTAAAATCATATGTGTATACATTTAACATGCTTAACCTATATAATAATTGTATAAGAGATACCGTTTTTTCGGTTTGTACATTTCATTTCAGGCACAGTATTTTATTGTTTTCCAAATATTATAGCACAATAGTATAATCCGGTCCTGAATTATGTTTACACTTACCTATGATATGTAACTTCAGCTGATTTTTTTTTATCAACGCGTTGTTGACTGCAGCAACTACGCACTGCACATGAAGACATGTTAGAACTGTCCAAATGTTTTTCAAACTCCAGAAAAATAGTGTTTAAAATTAAAACGGCATGTAAAACACAAATAACTAACTTGAAAATATTTGACACATTGAGGTATTATTGCTTGACAGAAATCCGGCACCAATATGGCGAACCCGAGACCGTTTTGAAGCGTCGTGCGTCGCCTCCTTCGTAATAAATATCTCAATGAGTCTAAGTTACCTTTGATAATTTGAAAAGGCGTATATTTGGACGCATTATGGTTACTATTATTATATGATAGTATGGCATAATTCATTAGATTTTCTATGGATTCTTGGGGTCTTTCTTCAATTAAGGCGGAAATAGTTTCGCTTAATGTTGAATGTAGGCGTTCGACTGGGCTGTTTGAGTTTGGATTGTAGGGTGTGCAATAATGTATTTCTACATTATGTAATTGTAGGAATTTTTGAACAGAATCGTTTTTAAATTCGGTGCCGTTATCCGTGGTTATTTTTCTGGGAATTCCGTAGTGATTAAAATACTGAATTAATCTTTGAACGGTTTCAGTTCCATGATGTGTGGGGCTAGGATAAGCTTGTGCTAGTTTAGAGAAACTATCTAGAAATATAATAAATGAAGTTCCACTGAGGCTAAAAGTGTCCATATATACATGGTCGAAAGGTTCATAACCAATTGGGGTTGGTTTAAATATTAATTTATTAGGGTGTCTTTCATACTTGTGTTTTTGACATATGTCGCAAAGGTTTATGTAAGTTTTTACATCAGTTTCTAAGTTGGGCCAGTAATAAACCTTTTTAAGTGCTGAGATATTTTCTTGTATACCTCTATGTATTGTACGAGTTTCGTGAAATTGTTTATTTTTTTCTTTTTGTCTTTCTACGTCGGATATATCTTCTAACTTTATTCTAGAAATGCTGAGATTAAAAGCACTATTTTTAAAATATTTTCTAAATGTATTTAAAATGATAGGTTCTAGTCCTAATTGCTTAAAATATAGGCAATACGTTTGCTTAGGTTGAAATTTTTCTTTTATAATTTTGCATAGTAGTTCTTCAGAAGGTTGGTTAGGTTTTTATCGAAAATTTTTCCGTGTTCTATTCGTGGTTTATTGCAATTTGAATTATACTGGATGATTACTTGATTCTTAAAGGAATTTAAGGGTTTGTTAATATACGTACCTCCAAGTATTGGATTTTCTTGGCTTGAATTCTGTATTGGCTGTGTCGGAAAGTGTTTCCGGATCTGATTGTTTTGAGGTGCTTGGGAGAAGGATATCTGAGATTATATTAATTTTTGGTGATTGGACGGGTTCTGAGTGACGCAAAGAATTCAAGATTTCGTCAAGATCATCTGGGTTTAAGTCAGGCATTTCTGTAGGGTCGACTTGTGGAATAATAGAATGTTGGTCATCCTCTATAGGATTAATTTGGATGGGGATTCTGGAGAGGGCGTCGGCGTTTGTGTTAATTTTTCCTTTTTTATAAATAATATCATAGTCGTATTCTGACAGTTTTAAACGCCATCTTACGAGTTTGGAGTTAGGTTCTTTGATTGAAAAGAGCCATTGAAGTGGTTTATGGTCTGTTATAATTTTGAACTTCTTTCCAAACAGATATGGACGGAAGTATTTCGTTGCCCAAACAATTGCTAACAATTCTTTCTCTATTGTTGAGTAATTACACTCAGCTGGGTTTAAAGTTCTAGAAGCATATGCAATGGGAAGATCGGAACCTATATTTCCTTGGGAAAGGATTGCTCCTATGGCATAATTTGAAGCGTCTGTAGTCAGAACGAAAGGCTTGGAAAAGTCAGGATGTTGAATTATGGGGTCGTTGGTTAATACATTTTTACAAGTTTCGAAAGCTTTTTAAAATCAGGGGTGTGTTCTACTTTATTGTTTTTTTTCAAACAATTCGTGAGTGGTTTGGTTATTTTTGCGAAATTTTTAATAAACTTTCGGTAGTAGCCCACAAGTCCTAAAAATGATTTGATTTCTTTTGGATTTTGTGGTATTGGAAAATTTAGAATAGTTTGGATTTTATTCTTATTTGGTTTTATTCCTTCTGGGGTTATCGTATGTCCTAGAAAATCAACTGTTTTTTGTAAAAACTCTGATTTGTCGACTTGAATTTTTAGGTTATGGTTTTGTAATCGTTGAAATACAAGTTTTATATTGGTTATATGTTCTTGTAAAGAGGTGGAAAAAATTATAATGTCGTCCATATAGACGAGGCAAATTTTTCCTTGTAAATCCCGTAATACGTCGTCCATTATTGAAAGGTTGCGGGGGCATTTTTAAGACCAAATGGCATACGAACGTATTCATAGTGGCCATTTTCAATATTAAAAGCCGTTTTAGGTATAGAGTCTTGGTGCATTTCTATTTGATGAAACCCGGATGCAAGGTCTAAAGTTGTAAAGTAATTAGCACGCCCGAGTTTATCAAGGATGTCGGAAATGTTAGGTAAAGGGTATAATTATCCTATTATTTAAATATGGCATATATAATTCAGTTTCGTTAGGTATGTTTGTGTGAATGTTTTTAAGAATGCTTGTTTTTGCGGGGATTTCTATTTTTTGAATTTCGAACTCTTGACGATAGTGTAGGGGAATAGAGATGTTTGAATTATACAGACATTGATTCGATAAATCTATATTTAGGTTTAATTTACGTAAATCCTTTACGCCTAAAATGCCATCGAAATAGTCGTGGAAGTTAAAAAGGATTAACTCTAATTTAGTGTCAATGTCAAATTCTTGTAGAAGGGGGATCTTTATTTTATTTTGAGTATTAGTCTGTCCATTGCAGGTAATTAGTGTGTGCTTAGAATTATATATTTGATTTGGGAAATATTGCTCTGCTAGAATTGGTCTAATGAGAGAAGTGTGACTGCCAGTATCAATTAATAATTTCATAGGGGGTTCTTGGATTTCTATATACGGAAGAGAGTTTATCTGAAACGAATTTATATCTATGAAGGATTGTCCTTTTCTGAAGCGTTGTTGGGAAAATTTTCATATACATTTTCTTCGGGGGAATATTCTTCAAATCGTTCGTAAAAGTATTCTGACGGATAATCGTCTTGATAGTATAATTTTGACTCTGGGTTTTCGTCATAGGGGTGTTCATAATATAATTCATTTTGTAGGTCCTCATCGCGATTTTCTAAGGGATGATTTCCTTCTAGGTGTGTTATTTCCGTGAACTGTAATGGGTTAGCATGGGGGTTGTTTCGCCAAAAATTGTGTCTATGTTGTTGAGATGTGGCTCTATCTATAGTTCCTTTGGGCACGGTGGTAACACCGGAGATAGGTTTAGGTATATCTAATCGAGCATTTGGGTTATGTTTTTTGAATACATTTTGAGGTTTTCCAAAAACTTGACGATTAGTAAAGAATTTCTGTTGTACAGGGCGAGCCTGTACATTAATAGGTTGGCTAGGAAAGGTTTGTCTGGGGCCATTAGACATATTATGAAAATCGTTAGAAAAATGGTTAGGTATGGGTGTATTATATCGAGGTTTTTGTTGTGTTATTTGTCTGTGTGGTATGCTTTGTTGTTGGTAGTTCTGATTATTTCTTAGAATTTGATTGCGATTATTTAACTGTTGTTCTATTAATGTATGGTTTAGTATGGTATTGTAAGTATCGTCTAAACAATTGTGATTATTAATCATTAAAATGGTTCTTAGTTCGCTATTGACGTTTGCTAATAAAACAGTTACAGCAGTTTGTTCATTTTGTTCGATAAGAGCAGTTTTTGTAGCTTGAATTAAAGGTTCACTATTTATTTTAAGGTTTATTCTATTTTTTAAAATTTTAATTCTATCAAGAAACTCTATTGTGGATTCATTTTTATGTTTAGTTAAGAAATTGAGTTGTTGTGAAAGAGTATGCCTATTTATTTTATCGCCAAAAACTTGCCTTAATTCAGCTTTAATTAGAGGTCAAGTTGACAATTCCGGATGACAAAGTAAATGGTCACCGGCTTCATCTATTATTTTGGAACAAATGGAAGCAATAACAAATTCCTTAAGTGATACGTCTGTAGTTGTTTCATTATACCTATTATAAAATTTATCTACCGATTGAATAAAGTATTCTAAGTGTTCAGGTTTACCAGAAAAAGGTTTAATAGTGTAAGCAATTTCTTTTGCAATACTTAGAGATGTCATTGTTGTTTCTGGTTTATTATCTTCTAGAGAAATATTTCTAAGATTATTTAAAACACTTTCTATGAGGTAAGGATCTGTTTGTTCGAAACTCATAAAAGAAAAATAGTTTTAAAATAATATAGGTCTGTTTTTACGCAATGTAAAATGATGAAGAGAGAGAAAATAATAACCGAAAATAAAAATGGAAAAGTGGAATATATATGTAAATGCTTGAAAACAATTCAAATACCAATTTTACAAAAAAATGGGGTAGGAAAGGAAAATATCTTACTCAAGTTTCAAATTTTTCCTCCAATTACAGTTGTGGGTGAACGTGGTTTCTCTTAGACAAATGGTTAACACCAACGGCCAGGACTGTAGCTTCAGGAATCAAGCACTATGCAGCTTCCAAATATACTTTACACTGGTCTTCTAAGATCCTACCGACTGCGCCAATTATATGTTTCAAACTTAAACTTTAGTTTTTAAAAACATTTATTTAAAGTTAAAACAATAAAATCTATTCATTAGTTTTCAGAAGTACAATGTTTCAAAACTTAAATGAACAGAGTGACAACTTAACTAGTCGGGATCGAAAGTAAGAGTAACCTACGAAGTACCTAGGGCGTATTTATATCTAAGGGTAAAGGAAACAAAGTATCTAAGCGATAGGGTAGAGGTGCTAACATAACTGGTGTGGAGCTTTTTGACCGCTTCCTCCGACAAACGAAGGAGACGGAAGAGGTTAAGTAATGTAAGTAGTCCCATTTAAAGGAGAAAATTTGTTGAGATAAACGATGAGAAAGGCAATACCTTTATATGTCCAACCGGATCCCTACATGTAATTTATCAATTGACGAATGGATCAGTATTTCTTTGTTCATTGTAGTAAAGTATCGTTATTCCTCCTATTTAGGTTTAGTCTGCGTCGCTGCCATTCCCTTGATAACTTTTTCTGAACTCAAACGAATTAGCAGGGTTGGGTGAAGTGGGGAGCGCAGTTTGTCCAATAAAGCGAATATCACATCCGCTTCCATCTAGAATATCTTCAATCACTTGTCTGGTCACTTTGGTCATTCATTTTGGTAAGAATAACACATTTTCCCTCAGGTCCACTATTATTGAATCCCCAAAAGCTGTTTTTATCTTACACATACTTTATACCACATCATAAGGTTCATGTCAGCTGGAGAAATCTGATCACTTTGGTCATTAATTTTGGTAAGAATAACACATTTTCCCTCAGCTCCACTATTATTGAATCCCCAAAAGCTGTTTTTATCTTACACATACTTTATACCACATCATAAGATTCATGTCAGCTGGAGAAATCATTGATTTTACTTCGCGTCATGCGGCAATATTAACTTTTCCATGATTGAAAATTGAAAAAAGGAAAAGAAAACTGTGATGCTAAGTAGACTTAGAGCTGTTGAAGGTTATTGTAGAAGACTCAAGTAAAGACTGAAAGAAATAATACAAGAACCTGTTGTCTTTATATAAAATATAGTTGATAAGAAATCATAGGCGTAGTTATTAAATATTTATATATGTAATTATTATAATTATTGTTGCCCATATCCAAAGCATAGCATGTTCCCGGCACGTATCCAAAAACGTTCTATTTCGGAAGTATAGTCTGAGTTTCTACTGGTAGTCGTTTTATGATGACAGGGGAAGCCATGCCATAAAAACATGTGCTGTTTTATGGATAAGCGCAGACTTACGCATCCGTTAAAATAAATCCAATTACTAAAAATCGCTAGTACATTATTTATTAAACCATAAAGTACATTGATTTTTACCTACGGTGCAGTTGAATGATCATAAACGTTTTTAGTATCGTATAATACCTCGCCTCGTACCTAGAGGAGCATTATTATAAAAAATGTCTGAACAGAAAATAATTTCTATCGATATACAAGGTTTTCTATGTTCGAGTGGATTTATTCCTAAAGACCGTGCTATTTATGATGGAGAACGAATTTGTACTGTACTATTTGAGCCACCTTATTGCAAACATCTATTGAAAGAAGAAGATCTGAAAGTAGTTACATATTTAGAAAATAACCACCATGGATTACTTTGGGAGTCTGGCTTCATTGACTTAAACGATCTACAAAAAGTTTTGATGGATATATTAAAAATTTATGACAACCCAAAAATAGTGATTAAAGGTGACTTAAAGGTGAATGCTATATAAAGAAATGTATTGATGCGAAACAAATATTGAACGTTCCTATGAAGAGCTACCCTAAGTTCAGTACATTTAAAAAAACACCAGAATGCTACTTTCACAAAGACGGTAATATTTGGCATTGTGCCTTAAACAATGTTAAACTATTATATAATTTTAGATTCTGGGTTTTAATTGATATGTAATTAACAATAATAATAATAAACCAAGCAATAGAAAAATGTTTTTTATTTCCAGATAGACAGACAGCTTAGACAGACAGACAGACAGACAGCTTAGACAGACAGCTTAAACAGACAGCTTTAAATAGACAGACAGACAGCCCAGAGAGACAGCTTTAGACAGGTCTGTATAAAGCTTTAGACATGTTTAGACATGTCTGATACAGCGGTCAGATACATACGTCCAGATACATGTCTGGGCGCGTTCAGACCTGTCTACATATATGTTGACCTTGCGTTATATAGACTTTCAACCGACCCTGACTTTTCCCCTTCCCTCTTAAATAAACGTAATAAAACCAGCAGTTCTTTATGTATTTCTTTATTTCGCAGTTTAGTTTTCTATGGAAGTACTCATATTAAGAAATCGAGTACTCAAGAGACTCAATTCATAAATAGTTAATTCGAAAACAGTTAGCTCAAAAAAAGTGAAGTGCACTTGAAAAGGAATATCCTATCTGTTTCAATCCTTTGGAAAAAGAAAACATTTGCACACCAAATTATTGTAAACACAAATTTTGTTTAGACTGCTTAACAGAATGGTTAAAAAGGAAGGATGTTTGCCCATTGTGTAGAAGTTATTATGATTACATTAATATAAAATATAATAATCAAAAAAGAGTTATTGTGAAAGAAACTAAATCAATTATAGATATTTTTGAACCTATTCTATAGGGTGATAATAATGATGAAGATGATGAAGTAGTTTATATCATCCCCAGAACATCAATGTGATACTAAGAGGGAATTTTCTGTTTATAAGGGACATTGATACTTAGGATCGTTCAGTCGCTGCCAGTTATATACATTAATAGTAAATATTTGGCACCGTCATGTTTGCTTAACTGAGATGACAGGAGGTGAGACAAATTCTTAATCCATACAAAATTCCGTTTTAGAGGAACAAATTCAGCTTCATTGCCATCTTCTTCACAATAATAATTATCTTGTATCATTAAAAGTTTATATGTATGTCTAACTTATTATTGGTTAAGTATGCGGGCATAACATTAAATTTATTTTAATTTTTTTCTAGTCGATAAACATTTATCGAAAATTATTATGTTTTTCAAATCCAGGGACTTGTCTTAAAGTCATTGGAAATTGTATACCCTTCAGATTCAAGACATCTTTGGGGTTTGGGTGTGATGACGTTATTTTAGCAATTTTGGAGGCAGCAGGAAACAAAGCGGAAACTATCGTTCACCCAAAATATCGATGAAATGTGTTTTGCACATTTATACAAGCTTTTCTATCAGCAATTGGTTTAGAAAGTTTTATAAATTTACCTGCCCTATGTGGAACTTATTTATATTAATAGCTAGATTAATTATTCTACTGAGCGCCCAACCACTGTCTTTCTCTTGAAATTCACCCGATTTGGCGGATAAAACTTGCTGGAAATTATTAAATAATGTTTCTAGATCTCTGTTTGCAGAACCAATAATGTAACGCGAATTAAACGATTTTATATCTTGTGTTTGTTGAGAAGCTAATAGATACCCTGTGATATAACGAAAAGACCTTCATCATACCTAAACCCCAGAGATATTCTGAATTCTGAAATATTAGATATTTTCGAGGAGTAGGTCGTTTTATTATATCAACTTGCTCTGAAATAATCGGATAATCCGTATCTTTGTAGATGGTAGCATTCCTAGTATTTAGATATTTATTATCTCCAAGTATTTTATCCGCTTTAGTAATTTGGAATTCTCCACAAAGCAGAGCATTCACTTTTAATGCATCATCTTTCTTTAAGGCGTTGCGAGAAATGACGCTGAAGCTCAAGATATACTGTGGTATGATGAGAACTATATGCAACATGCTGAGTATTGTCAAAAGGGGTTACAAGTGTGTAGCGAGTTCTTAAAAACCAAAGACCAAAGTTTACAGAATTAAAAATATAAGTTGGTGCACTAAGCGCCAATTCAATGAAATCGTCATATCAAAGGCGAGCCGAAGACGCAAAAAAAAATGTAGGGGGTATTGAGGCAATAAGAGCCGAGTTTGACGCGATTTACTACGGTCAAAGCGCTATTGGGGAACATAGAGTAAAATTTCCTGCTTAGTAAGTAATAAATGGAGGGATTTAAATAATGAAATATGTTTTCATTAAAATTTTGAAAAATATATTTTATGAAGTAAAAGATGCTTATTTAGCATATTTTAAAAAAAATACGGTAAATACGATTGCATATTTAAATAAATTTCGTAAAATATATTCTTTTTTACTCCATGAAATTTAATACCTCGTGCAAAATTCTTTATTTTGATTTATTTTGGGGATGAACTACATCATAGTTTTGCAAAACTTTACAAATTATTTTGGAGAAAATTTTGCAAAACTAAATGTCTACATTTTAGCAATTTCTATATTTCGTTAATTTTACCATAATAACTAATTAACACAAAATTTAAAGTAATAGACTTTTAGATAAACCTATATTTGCACCCATCTTACATTAACTTGCAAATGCACAAAATCTGATTAAAAGTTACCTTTTTTAGTTGGTAACCCGGTTGATGGAACAGCATATGAATGTATACAGCTTCTAGAAGAATTTGCAAAACTGTATTCGTTAAAATGCAAACCACAAATTCTAATACGGCTATGACATTGCATTGGTATATCATTAGTATATTTGTGGGATCCTATAAATTTTGTAAGGCACTTTTCCTGGCTCGACACATGCAAGTTTTTTTTTATTACATACTCTATTGTACTAACTATAAATCGATATTAATATTGAACATTGATGGGAAGTAGGTCAAATTTAACTTGATCCAAACATACAAGTGAAGTTAAATAAAAGCTTATAATAAACTAATACATACCTTCCTTCATCTTTTGGGCACCTAAAGAACGTCTGCCATTCGACTTTCACAATCATCTACTGAACAAATATTTCGGCTAGACATTTTACTCAGAAATCCACCAAAAACAAACTGCTAGTTTTGAAATCTCATCCTATACCCCGGACCGTAAACAAATTTAAAATAAACTTAAAACACCGTGTACGCATCCAGCAACGAGTGTAGACTGGCACCAGTCTAACGGGCAGGCGGGGAGTGGATTTTGACGATGGCGCGGAGTGAATCAACTTATATTTTTAATTCTGTAAACTTTGCAAAGACAGAGTAAAGTTTGTATTGGAACTTAACATGTTAAAATTATATTATAAGAATGTATGTGTGTATTAGGAAATTTAAATGTAGGAAATGAAATGTATTTAATAAAACAAAGTTAAATAAAATTATTATTCATTCATAAAAAAATTATTATATTTATAAATATAAGACACATTTGAAAGCGCACACATAGATGGGGACTTTGAATGATAAAAATATAAAATGAGTCATAAAATTAATTAACTGATCTACGACTGCCTCAGCACTACATATTAGTTCCAAGGTGTACCGTGAAAATACATCAATGATGGTTAAAATTTTCGTGTTAAAAATTTGAAAGGTGTCTATATGTAAAGCTTCTAGTGGTTCTGATGGGTTAGCTGTTAGGGCAAATTTGATTCTAGGCGGTTGCCGGTCGTATTTCGCCTGTTGATATATCTCGCAATCTTTGATATATTCTATTTTGTTTTCATGCTGGGCTAAAAATATAATCGTTTCAAATCTGCTAGAACTTCGTTTATTCCACGATGACAAGTTTTTTCGTGTCTAATTAGCTCTTTTTTCCGCTCTTCACTAGTAGCATCATGTAACATAGAATTAGAGAAAGTTAACCGATATGAATGGTTTTTGAATGTGTTAGTAAGAAGAACAGACATTTTAGGTAATAGGTCGATTTCAGACTTTTGGACATGTAAGCAGTACATTTTCTTAGGTTAGACGCATTCTTTAAAAATTTTTATTATTTCTTCCTCAAAGTTATTAGACAGATTGGCAGTGTTATGATTTTTTGTCTCGAAAGGTGATGATCTTACCACATGGTAAGTACCTGGGTTTTTCTGAGTAAAAACAATTTGATATGTATAATAGTTTACCGGATTTTCCGTGATAGGTATATTGAGGATTGGATCTTCTCCTGACAAATATATCGTTTCATTCTCCTCTAACTCACGTTCGTTGGGTAAGTCTCAACCACTGGCAGTTTGGAAAGTTGGAGGTGAGCTTATATCGAATATTTCGCTAATGATTTATTTTTCTTTAGTTGTTTTGGGCTTGTCTTGCAACTCTTGCAAATATTGGTTAATATGGTTGTCGACATCTCCGGGTTTTTCAACAACTCCGAGGTCCGGATATTGAAGCACTGGGTCGTTACAGAGGATATTTTTACATGTCAAATGAATTTAGATGTGTGCTCGATAGTTTCGTATTTTTTCAAGCATTTTGTATAAGGTATGGTTAGTTTTGCAAAATTCTGTATTAAACGCCTATAATATCCTAAAAGTCCCAAGTATGACTCTTTAGAAGATTTCGGAATTGGGAATTTTTGAATTGCATCTATTTTTTTTTGGGTTTGGCCTAATTCCATCGGGCGTGGAATCTGGAATCTGGAAATGGTGAGAGGGTGGCCTTGAAAGGCCGCGGCACTTAGGCCCCATTGGACCCCCTGTGCGTCCTCTCCAGGTCAACCAATCCATCTAGGCCATCGTCCAGCCTAGTGTTGTAAAAAAGGCGGCGATGTTGCCCGAGGAGGCTGTTCTAAGAAAAGCCATGGTTGGCCATCGTTCTCCCAAAATGGATTCCCTTAGTTCCGAACCAGCGTCGCAATCGCAGAGCAGATGCTCTACTGTTTCGTCCTCCTGTTCACAGCCTCTGCATATAGGTGTCTCGCATAATCTCATTGTGTGGAGATGTTTCCTTAGCTGGCAGTGTCCAGTCAGAATCCCCACCACGAGTCGTAGGGTCTTCCTTGACATATCCAGGTATGCTTTTGCTGCAGACTCATTAGGATAGCTTAAAAACTCCCTGGCCAGTCGACAGTTAGTTGTTTCGTCCCATCTTGCCCTAAAGTCTTCATGGGTGATCTTTTTTATCATATGTATCGTCGTCGCGACAGGTAGGTTTGAAGGGCCGGCTCCGATAAAGTTTGAACCAGCTGCCTTTCTAGCCAATTTGTCCGCTGATTTGTTACCTTCGCACTGTGCATGTCCTTTAACCCAGCACACAGAAATTCTGTTTTTGCGGGCAGCATCCTCCAGTGAATTATGGCATTCTAGTACTGACCTGGCCATCGGGCGTGATAACGTGCCCTAAAAATTCTACCTCCTTCCTAAGGAATTCGGATTTATCTAGCTGTACCTTGAATCACGCTTCTCGACGTTTAAAGACTAGCTTTAAATGTTTTATGTGTTTCTCTAGACTTGCGGAAAAAATGATAATATCGTCTATGTAAAGTAGACAAGTTGTCCCTTGTAGGCCTTTTAAAACATTAGCCACCCGTTGGGACGTCGGGGGCGCGTTTTTAAGCCCAAATGGCATGCGTACTTACTCATGATGGCCATTTTCGACGTTAAATGCGGTTTTTTGAATTGACTTCGGGTTCAATTCTATTTGATGAAAGCCTGCGGCATGATCTAAAGCGGAGAAATATTGGCAGCGGCCTAATTTATCCAAAGTATTCGTAATATTTGGAAGGGGGATATCGGTCCTCTATAGTATTTCATTCACTCTCCTAAAATCGATGACTATACGCCATTTTGGTTTGCAACTAGCGTGTAGTTTTTTGGGAACGATCCAAATAGTGCTGGACCATGTACTTTGACTGGGTGTAATAGCATTTTATTAATTTGCCTTTGTACATCTTTCTTATGGATAAGAGGATACCTATAAGATTTGGTAAAATTTGGAGTTTCGTCTGTGCTTTTTATATCGTGTGTTAATTGGTTTGTAAAGCTGTTTTTCGCCTTCTTTATAAAAAAAATTTCAGAAAATTCGCGGCAAAGTTTAGTTATTAAATTACGTTTTCAGAATTTAAATGCTCGACACGTATTAAGTTTGGAATATCATTATCTTTATTAAAAATAGTGTTAGGCAACAAATGCCCCATATGATAAAATTCAAAGCTATCTTTTTTCGCATCCGAGAAAGAAATAACATTTACAGCTCCCTTAAGAGGATAGACTACCGACCTTTATTGATATTACGTTTTATTCCAAAACAAAAAAAGTTAGAATCACGAAATTTGGTGTGCGGCTTGTACAGGGTGGCTCGAATTCGTATCTATGTATGGGGAACTGGAAAACCGTAAGAGATACAGTGTCGGTCAAATTAAGGCAAAATTGCGCATTTAGGTGCCTAACAATATGCCTTTTAGAAAGTTTTAAAATTCCGAGTATTTACGGAGATATCCGAAATTTTCAAAAATCGTTTTATTTTTTCCTGGGCTTATTTAAAAACGGATTTCAAATCTAATTGCACTTTTGCATTGCCACTTTTTCCGCTCTATCCAATGATGATATCCAGTTTGAAATCCGACGTTTCGTCACCACGGGATCATCATCAACTTTCTTTTTTTAAATACGAACTTTTTTTATCGTTTTTCAGATGGTATTGGCGTTATTAATATGAGTATGTGTTTTTATTTGATTTTTATTTATTTTTCATTTTTATTATTTTTATTTTATATATTTTGCTTTGGAGTGATTTTAAATAATTTAAGGTAGGTACTTTACTTTTCAAATTTTCTTATGCTATAAAAATATTTTATTTGTATTAAGTGGAAAATTGGAGCCCGTATTAAAAATAAAAAATAGTTAAATTATTTTTTACGAGAATATGGCCATGAACTATTACTCAAACAAGTTGCTTAGTGCATTTTATTTATAAGCAAAATTCCAATAGGTGTTTTTCCATCAAAGTTCCTCTAGTATCACGTAATATGATTATAAATTGTTGATGTTCTCTATTAAATAAATTTTTTAATTGGTTAAAAGTTGAGAATATTGTCAAAGAGGAATTTGGGCGCTTCCCAGATGCTACTGAGTGGGATTACTGGCGGCGTTCCTCCTTGAGCTGGGGGTTGTATATTACACCAACTGGCTCAAACATCACAACAAGACCGACAACGAAGGTAGAGAGGCTGAAGCATTCGCCATCAGCTGCGGGCTTACTCAAATTGTAGACGAACCAACTCGAATCTCAGAGAGGGGCGAATTCGCCGCCCTCCTGGATCTTTTTCTAACCACCAATCCTGACCAGTACACAGTTACAGTTGGTCCGCCATTAGGTACTTCCGACCACAAACTTATTACAACGGTTTGTGAATTGCCACTCATACAGAAGGATCCACCATTGCCTCGCAAAATCTGGCATTACAATTCTGCAAACTGGGACGATCTGAGGGAGTTCTATCTAGATTTTCCTTGGCTCGACGTCTGCTTTGGCGATGACGACCCGTCAGTCTGCTGCGAAAAGATCACGCAAGTAATCTCCTCAGGAATGGAAGCATACATCCCAAATTCCATCAAGTTACCATCAAAAGGAAAGCCCTGGTTCGACAAAAGATGCGAAAGAGCTGCGGGTAGGAAACAGCAAGCCTACAAGTACTGGCAGCAAAATCAGACCGCTGAAAATCGCAATTATTTTGTCGAAGCGAGAAACGAATGCAAGCGTGTTATCGACGAAACTAAGAACAAACACAATCAAAGGATCAGGAATAAACTTTTACAATGCCCCAGTGGCTCCAGGAATTTCTGGTCGGTAGCAAAGGCAGTAAGTAACAACTTTACAAAAACGTCTCTCCCACCTTTGACGGACGAACGTGGCATCACGGCGACTACAGCCAGGGAAAAAGCAAACATGCTCGCCAAAATGTTTTCTTCGCACTCTACCTTGGACGTCCCCCAAGGCAAGACTCTCCCCACCTTATCGAACATCAACACTACCATGGCAGAAGTCAAATTTCATCACCGTGATATTCGTAAAATCCTTAAAAATCTAGATACGCAAAAGGCATCAGGACCGGACGGAATACCTGCCATCGTGTTAAAGAACTGCGCCAACGAACTAACACCCGTTTTTTCCAGGCTTTTTTCTCTGTCTTACGGAAAAGGGATTTACCCATCTTCTTGGAAAGTCGCTCGAGTGCAACCTGTTCCAAAAAAGGGCAAGAAAACCACGCCCTTAAAATATCGTCCAATTGCCTTGCTTCCAATAATCTCCAAAGTCATGGAACGTGTAGTCAATCAGCAACTGCTCAAGTACCTCGAGAACAACAAAATAATCAGCGATAATCAATACGGCTTTCGCAAAGAGAGATCGACAGGAGATATATTGGCCTATGTCACTCATATATGAAGTAGGGCAATTGAGAACTACGGAGAGGCTCGAGCGATTGCGTTGGATATTTCAAAGGCATTCGACAGAGTTTGGCATGACGGACTGCTCAGCAAACTACCGTCATTCGGACTGCCAGCCTCTCTCTGCAGCTGGCTTGCCAGTTTCCTTAAGAGCCGATCTCTGCACGTTGCAGTCGATGGACACATCTCGGACACATTCACCATCAACGTGGGCGTGCCTCAGGGCGCAATACTTTCACCAACTCTGTTCCTCATCTATATTAATGACCTGCTGACCGAAACAAGTAATCCTGTTTACAGTTTTGCAGATGACATTACCCTTGTCTCCCACTTTAGATCAGAAAAACTCTTACCAGCGACTGAGACTCATCACCGCAGACAGGAGCAGATTACAGCAATTAATCAAGACCTGGAGAAAGTTCAAACTTGGGGCGACCGAAATTTGGTCCAGTTCAATGCAGCAAAGACCCAAGCAGCCACGTTTACCAAGAGGGCCAATACAGCGGGCCCTGACATTATTATGGCAGGGTCGACCATTCCTTCATCCTCGTCAATCGGACTGCTTGGTATCTCGGTCAACAGCAATATGTCCTGGCATGACCACGTTGCTAACATCGCAAAATCAGCCTCCCAGAAGCTTGGTGCGCTATTTCGCAACAAAAAACTCTATACACCGCAGCAGTTGCTCTTGCTCTACAAAGCGCAAATAAGACCGTGCTTAGAATATTGCTCACATATCTGGGGTGCCGCACCAAAGCACACCCTAAAGCTGCTGGATTCCATACAGAAGAGAGCAGTGCGTCTCGTCGGCGACCCGGAGTTGACCCGGAATCTAGATAGTCTGGAACACCGCAGACATGTAGCCGAGATATCTCTGTTTTACAGATACTTTCACGGCAGATGTTCCCAGGATTTGGCCCGCCTCATCCCGCCCCTGGCAGCTCCTGTCAGACAGTCACGACAGACGGCAAGAGCGCACCAGCTCGTCGTACAACTAGAAACTCCTAGAACATCGCTTTACAAGAACTCCTTTGTCTGGCGCACTGCATCACTGTGGAACTCACTCCCAGAACATCTGTTTCCCACTAATTACAACTTACAGATATTCAAGAGCCGTGTCAATCAACATCTTCGCACACACACCGCTCGTCGAGCGCCATAGGGTCTCCCTTTAGTGTGTGTGCCACTGCCATAAAAAAAAAAGATGGAATAACGACTTGCTTAATTCGAAACAAACTGTACGTATATTGGTCTTCAGATACAGGAAGGAATGCACTTAGAATGACTACTATGTTTGAATACAATTTACTAGAATAGCGTAGAACGCATGACCATTCGATGAGGACTGACCAGACTCGACCTATTCGGCTCCCTTGAGTTTACTTTTAGTTTAAATTGTTATGAGCGTTTTGATTCGATTCAGTTATATTGGTATGCTTTAATTAGGTTTCACTTTTATCTATGGTTCACTTTACTTTTTACTTTACGTTTCACTTTACTTTTACACTGACGTAACTCTAGGGGAGGTTTGATCTTGGTTCCCAGAGAAGCGTTTGGCCTTAATTAAAAGGAAACTACTTAACCAGAAAGTCAAGATCGGGAGGTTGACCTTGGTTACCAGAAAAGCGTTTGGCCTTAATTAAAAGGGAACTACTTAACCAGATAGTCAAGGTCGAGAGGTTTGATCCTGGTCACCAGAAAAGCGTTTGGCTTTAATTAAAAGGGAACTACTTAACCAGATCATCAGGATCGGGAGGGTTTGAGCTTACAGGAGGAGCGTTTTGCCTTAATTAAAAGGGAACTACTCAACCAGATAAGTTGTCGTCTACTTGATTTGCCCGTTCTTTTATACTAAATTTTGTTGATATTTGACTGATTGTTTTTAAAACATGTTTAGATAATACTCATAATATTTGATCCTTCAATGTCAAGTATCAAGTTCAAACATTAGACTGAGTGTTATTTTGTTATTACGCTTTCTAGTTTACACCTGCCCCCCTCCAACTAGCATTGGTCCCCAATGCAAAACATGTTTACGGTTAGAAAGTTCAAAAAGGAAAGGATCTGCTCAATAAATAAAGACTTGATTGAGAAAAGAAGTAATTAAATTCCTTATCTTAGAGACGCTTAAAAACTCATTTTTGATGAGTATGTTCAAAAAAGGAGTGGAACCCCTTAAATAATAATAACCAGCTGTTCTCAATGTTCGAATAGTCATATCGTTCTGTACCTACTTAAATTTAGGTTATGTCTGAGCACTTGTCCCTAGCATAATTCGGTCCTGGATTCCAGCCAAAGGATCTCGATCTGCGTCCTTACTAAATTCAGAATCTTTGTCGGACTCCTTTTTGGCTGTTATATATATCAGGACTCCATCGCCATTGACTAGTGAGTGCTTCAGGTACATGTAACAAATATAAACCAAATATAAGTGCTTAATATTACATTTTGTTTTCTATCTTAAAAACTTTTGAAATGACTGTCATTTCAATTTTTTATCACCCAGTACTACTTATTATTTAAAATCATACAGCATATTTTTATTAACTGGTGCCTTAAACGTATGCAAGTATCATATTATTATTTTTTAGTTGGTCTGCCGTGTATGTTTAGCCGAAATTGAACATTGCTGTAAATATTATTAAAAAACATATTGGTGTTAAAACAATCGTATATATATTTATTTTACACTAATCATTGGTTTTTTATTTTTTAACTTATAAAATCGCCGGCTGATATTTCCATAAATTATAATACGCTTAAAATTATATTCAAATTATCTGAATTATATTTAGGTATTAGCATGTCCTGGCTTATGTTAAAGTGCATATTTCTATTTCAACTATTGTCAGCGAATTCCAAGTCGATGGCTTGCTTGTTTATTTTTTTGAAAGTACATCGTAACTCTCTGTTACGGATTTTGTTTTTATTAAACATAATAACAAAAATTAGCACGTAAACTTGGTCTGCCTTGAGAAATATTGCAGACTATTTGTGATTATCTAATATTGATATCTTGTTTTCATTGATAGTAAACATTGCCGGAATTTAAAAATAACAGTAGATATTTAATACATGTATACGTAATTTACAGTGACGTCAATTATGTTGCTTTGACTGATGATATTATTTGAATACTAGTATTATTAATTATTATTATCCCCCCTGGAATATGGCCAATATCCAAGGAAGACAATTGAATATTTTTTCGGTGTAAATTACCTATACAAGTTACAATTTTTTCGCTTAATTTGTAAAACATGATCGGTATACTTATGTTTAATTTATCATTAATAATAGGTGCCTTTTACAAGATTTATGCTGCTGTCTGTATGGTTGTGTAAATTTAGAATTGTATGTAATGTACGACTGTAATTCTTCTTATTTCATCCATGGTTATTTATTTATCTCTATTTACTTAATCTAAGTTTTCTGCTATCTATATGCTATTTATTCTCTTATTTCTATGGTTCTATATGCTACGGCGCCGTATTTTAATTCCTTATTTTATCTTATTTTATCTTATTTTATCTTATTTTATGTTCTATGCTCGGTTCTATGTTTTCATAGTACATTTTTATACATAATTATTTTTTTATGTTTGTCTACATATTTTGTCTATATATTTTGACTATCTCTATGTATTCTCTATGTTTTGTGCTGACACTTTTGTTATGTATTCTCTTTAATATTACTTCCTATATTTAACTCTTAATTTATCCTTTATTTCTATTAGCATATTCTCGTTTACTATCTTTATATATACATCTGTACATATGTATCCCTATGTAGATTCCCATTTCATCTCCTAGGTCGTCATGTTGTCCAAGTGTCTGTTATGATCTTCCCTATACGGTACTTCTATTTGACAGTTGGCTACAACATTCCCTATGTGACCTCTATATAATTGTGCTTTCTAGCTTCTCCTTTATATTAGTTCAATATTATAACTCTCGTACTCTCAACTCTATAACTCTTTTAATTTCTCGTATACTTAAATGCCTATGTGTTTTTCCCAGGATGGTACACACACTTGCATTTAAAATTATAACTTTTTACTCCAGTTGCTCATATCTTAATTTCTCATTTTTCTCCTCTAATGCCTACGTGTTTTTACAATGATTTCCCTAGTGTGGTACCTATCATTAACACTTGCATTGAAAATTATAACTTTTCCTAGTTATATTAAAAATAAAAAAAATAGTAACGTCTCTGTTCCTCTACGATTTTCCCAGTTAGGTACCTATCGTGAACATTTGCGTTCGTTATGTCAGTGTTTCTTATTTTTTCCCTAAAATTGCTAATAGTCTTTCCTCGAAATTCTCTTCTTTTCCCCTGTTTCTTATTTCTTTGTCCCTCTTGCTTGTGTCTGCTATCGCCTTTATATTGAGCTGAAGATTAGATTCATCAGTGTCTTCTGTACTGTCATCTTCCGAGTCCTCTGCTTTTTCCTCCATGTTTTGCTCCACCTCTTTTGCTTCTTTGTCACTAATTGGTGAATTCTCGGTCCAGGGGGTCATTATACGGTAACATCCTACATACGTGTACCGTGTCTGTTATCTTCTTTTTGCCTCCTATTTTGATTACCTCGTAATTCACCTCGCTTAATTTTCTTACAATTTCATATGGTCCAAACCATCTCAATAGCAATTTCTCACTACGTCCCACTTTTCTTATGGGTATAAAAATTTTAACTTTATCTCCTATTTTAAATTGTATATCTCTATGTTTCTCGTCAAATCGTTTTTTGTCGTTATTTTGCCGCTTTTCTATGTTTTCTACCGCTATTGCCCTCATTTGTAATGCTTTTTCTCTGATTTGAAGTATATCTGTCTCTTTTTCTGCGTCTATTAAAACTGCCTCAGAGGGTAACGTAGGCGCCCTTGCAAAAATTAACATAAATGGGCTGAATTGAGTTGTGCTTTGTACCGCCGTGTTGTATGCAAATGTGATGAATGGGATGTAACTACACCAATCAGTTTGTTTTGTGTTACAATATATTGAGAGCATGTCGGCGATTGTTTTGTTTAATCGCTCTGTAAGGTCATTACAGCATGGATGGTAGGCTGTAGTATATTGGCTTTGTGCTCCCATAATTCTCTCTAGTTCTTGCACCATTTCTGACTGAAACGATTTCCCTCTGTCACTAAGTATTGTCCTAGGGACCCCATGTATAAGAAATACTTTTTCTAATAAGAACTTAGCAACTGGGCCCGCCTTGCCAGTTGGTAGGGCTGCTGTAATAGCATATCTAGATGCATAATCTGTGGCAACCACAATCATAGTTTTTCCCTGTGTACTTCGCCTAAATGGTCCTAGTAGGTCGATCCCAATTTTATCCATAATATTTCCTACTTTTATGGGTTGTAAGAAACCTGGAGTCTTCCTGTAAGGTTGGCCTTTTCTCGCCTGGCATTGGGGGCATCCCTGAATGTATCTTTCTATGTCTTTGCTCATTCCTGTCCAAAAAAATCTGTTTTTTATTTTCCCTAGCGTTTTGTAAATTCCCAAATGACCTCCTGTAGGTGTTGCGTGTATCTGCCACATTATTTCTTTTCTCATCGATTTTGGTATGACTAAAACATTCTCCAATCCCTTATTGGTGTTGTTTACTTTATACAGGGTGTCATTTTGGAGTCTGAAATTTTTTGTCCTTCGCCTTATTCCTATTGGTATGTCTGTGTTATTTGGGTCAGTAATTGCTAGCTTTAACTCTTTTAATTCTGGGTCCTTGTCGTGTAGGCTGGCTATCTCAGTGCTTCTTAATGCGAATGATGGTAGTTCATCTTTCTCGTCTGGGTCATGTATTTCTGAAGGTAAAACCGGATTTCTGGACATGCAATCTGCGTCCTGGTGTGCTGTCCCTCTCTTGTATTCCACAGAATAGTCGAATTCCGCGAGTTTTAATGCCCATCTTGCTAGGCGTCTGTTACCTTCCTTTAGCTTGTCCATCCAGCACAGAGCGTGGTGATCTGACACGATCTTTACTGGTTTCCCATATATTAAGTGTCTTAGGTAACTTAGGGCCCATACGGCTCCTAGTAATTCTAGTTCGGTTATAGTATAGTTTTTTTCGCTTTTCGATAAACTCCTACTTATATATGCTATTGGATGTGCAATCTTTTCGTCGTCTTCTTGTAATAATACTGCCCCGATTCCGCAGGTCGCTGCATCTGTATGAAGTATGGTGCCTTTATTTGGGTTGAAGTGTTGTAAAACTGGCGCTGTTGTCAATTTATGTTTTAAAATGTTAAATGCCTCCTCCTGTTCGGCTCCCCATTTAAATGTCTGATTCTTCCTTGTCATGTCATGCAGCGGTCTTGCTACCATTGCAAAGTTGTATATAAATTTGTAGAAGTTGCAGAGTCCCAAAAAACTTTGGACGTCTTTTACTTTTTTTGGCCTTGGGAAATTATCTATGCATATCAGTTTAGCCTCATCCGGGAGTATACCTTTTTCGTTGACTTTAAATCCCAATATTTGTATCTCTTTTTTGAGATATTCACATTTGCTTGGCTTGAGAGTTAACTTTGCTTGGCGAAATCTGTCGAAGACTTTCCTTAGTTTTATTAAATGTTCTTCGAAAGTTTTTGAAAAAATTATTATGTCGTCGAGGTATATTAAAATTTCCTTCCACTTCATGTCGCTGAATACACGGTCTGCTAATTCCTGGAACGTCGCTGGAGCGTTGCATAATCCAAAGCTTAGTACGTTAAATTCGTATGATCCATGCCCTTGTGCTACGAATGCGGTGTATTGTTTTGAGTCCTCCTTTATGGGTACCTGCCAATACCCAGAAAACATATCCAGTGTGCTAAACCACGTAGACTCTTTGTGGTAGGGGCCAAGTAGATTTTTTTGTTACTGAATTGAGCTTCCTGTAGTCGACGCAGAATCTGGTGCTGCCATCTTTCTTTTTGACTAGTACCACTGGACTTGCCCATGGTGAGTGACAAGGTCGAATCACTTCACTTTCTAGCCTTTCCTGAATTTGTTTATCTATTATATCTCGTTCTTTTTGTGATACTCGGTAGGGACGACTTTTATGTGGTTTGTCATTTTTTACTTCTATAATATGTTCCGTTAGATTAGTTCTTCCCATGTGTTTTGGGGATTTAGCAAACACGTCACTGTACTCCAGTAGCAGGCTTTCTAATTGTTTTCTGGCTTCGTAGTCTGTTATTTTTTCTAGATGGTGGTCGTCTAATGTCACGATTTCTTGTGGGTCCTCTTTGAGCGCCATACTCCATGATATTTCTTCTTTCTGTTTTTCCTCTAATATTGCTATAGTTGTTCCTTTGTAAATTTTTGCTGGAAAATTAGCCTTTGCGTGTATGGGTATAAACAATTTGTCTCCATCCGTGTAAATGTTTAATTCTATTGATAGTTGTTTTGTAGCCAACCAATTAATGTTATATTTGCAGTCAAAAATATTGTAATGACCGTCCTTCTCCGTGTAATCCGGGATTTCTAACTCTATCGTTTTCGTTTCTCCTTTCTTAAATGTGTAATTATTGCTAGCTCTAATTTTGTAAGTGCTAGGAGTTTTCTCAATCATAAGATTCGTAAATGGCCCTAAATTTCTTAGTTTTTCTGACCTACATATTATTACGTGTATTTTGGCTTTGTTAAATATACAGTATAACATTTTTTTAAATTTGATCCAGTTTTGCAAGTCTATGCCCCAACCTTTTCTTGGTATAGCTATTGTTTTGTATGCTTTTTGTTTTGCAATATCTTTAAGTTTTGTTAGGCATTCGAATATTGTCTGGAACGTGGGCTTATCTTTCCTGTCTTTTCTGATATATAAATAATAGGCGATCTAATGTTTGTTTTTTACGTAAGATACCGTCTCTTTTGTTTTCTTTATATTCCGCCTTGCGTTTGGAAATTCTTGCTTTAGGAATGTTCTATGGTTGTACCTTGTGTTGTATTTTTCTGTTACTCCCCAAGCTGTTGGAGTATCACTAGCAAGTCCTCGTATATCCTGTCCTGTTTCTATTATGCGTTTCTTTAGCTTAGCGAGCTTTATATTGTGAAAATTGTTTTCGAAATTTTTAAACCTGTCTTGTTCTTGTTTTTTAGTTTTTCTTCTTGTACTGTTGTTAGCCCTGCTGCTGCCTTATTTATTGACTCGTATTTTAACGGAATTTTGTATGTGTTTTGTAATACCAATTCTTTATTTTGGAGGTCTATGATGGCTCCATTTTGCTCCAAGAATTCCATGCCCAGAATTATAGGATAGGGGGCAGTTTTAATGACTTTTGCCTCTATTTGTAGATTTAATTTGGTTGTTATGTGTAATGAGGCTTTTACTTCGCTAAGAACTGGTATGCGGTGTCCTCCTGCTCCAATTAACACTGTGTTGCTAGGTTTATGAGTGAGGCCTGTAGTCCAATCTTTTTGGATGACGTTGTTTTGTGACCCTGTGTCTAACACTGCTGATATCTGCTTATTATTTAATGTACATGTGATGCATAGTATGCCCTTTTTATCTTTGTACCCCTTTGCTTGGATGGCTGGGGTTCCTAATTCTGCCATCCGCTGCCTCCTTTGACAAGACGCTGCAAAGTGTCCCAATTTGCCACAAACGTAGCATATTTGAGGGTTGGGTCTATTTCTGTATTGTGGCTGATTATTACTTTTTCCACTATAGTGGTTTTGATTTAAGATATTAGGTTTATATCCCTGGGGACCTCTTGGGCCATTAGGCTGGTTGTGTGATCTTTCTTGCTGATATCTCGCTTGTTGCTGGGGCTGTCTGTAGCTGTCGCGTTTGTTGTTGGGCTGCCTATTTACATGGAAGCTGTTCTGCGGTCTGAAATTATTCTGAGGGCGATCGTAACTGTTCTGGGGTCTGTAGCTGCTTCGCTGTTGATAGTCATTGTTGAATCTGGGAGGACTTCGGCTGGCTCTCTGCCTTGGGGCCTTGTCTATTGTTACTGCCAGGGCTTTTAGCGCATCTAAGTCCCGCGGTTGGGAGTTTGGCGGACTCGTTAGCCAATAGAAGTGATAATTGTTTTCTTCCGTTAGGCCTTCGCTGAAAATTTTTATGAATTCCTCTAGGTCCATATTAGTTTTGTACTCTTGATATAGTACTCTAAGTTCATAAAGGTAATTTACTACTAGCTCGTTGTGATGTTGTTTTCTGTCTTCTACTTTCTTTTTTAAGGATGTATGAAAATTAATATCCTCGAATTCCCGTATAAAATCGGTATGTAGGTCGTCCCACCCATTGTTTTGGTTTGCAGTTGTATATTCCTCGAACCAGAGGTTGGCCGCTCCATCCAAAAATGTTCCAAAATATGCAATCTTTAACGCGTCATCCCATCCATTTGCAATTGCCGTCCTCTCATATGATTTATTGAAATCGTTGGCTTTGCATTTGCAAGGGTGGAATGTCGGTGGGCTTATAAATTGTGGTATTGCTGCTTTCTTCGCAGTTGCCAGTGCGTTAGTTATTGTTACGTTTGCCATATTTGTATTGATTTTTTATTGGAGTTTGGTATTGTCCTGGGGATCTAAGCTAGTGCTTAATATTCCTGTCGTCACCGTCTTTGTAGTTTCTTCCTTCTTTTGGCCGCTCTGTAGAATTTCCTTTGCTGGATTTGCGAGTGAGATAAGTTTTATTTTTTCTATGTTTGCTATTGGAGATGGTGGTGGAGATCGGTCCAGCTTTTTTGATGCTGCGAAGATAGCGTTTGGTTTGGCTGTGCTGCTATGAGGTAATAGGAGATCCTCTATTGGCGTGTCGGATTGACTCTTGGAACGTAGGTAGTGTTTTTTACCTGACATTCGGTTAAAAGTGTGTTTGCGCGAGATTTAGTGCGACTGCCTTCGCCAAAATGTCCCGAAGATGGGTTGGCCCTGCTTCCAATGATTCATACAAGCAATTTGGACTCCAGGTGACTTTCGAACAGACTGCTACTCACAATTACTTTGTTGATGAAAACAGAGATATGACTTAAAGGATTTTCTCAGATCTATGACAACTATAAGAAGATGACACACAAAAATAAATGATCTCATGGGCTATTACGGCGGCTTGGCGGACAAGGATTAACTCGAGACTGACGAGTATTATTTTTCAAGTGGAACAGGGTCCTGGCTGGATAAATCCTGATGAGTCCCTGGTCCTTGGTCCTACGTACGGGGATCAAACGGCGCCTCCACCACCTTTTATACTAAATTTTGTTGATATTTGATATTTGACTGATTGTTTTTAAAACATGTTTAGATAACACTCATAATATTTGATCCTTCAATGTCAAGTATCAAGTTCAAACATTAGGCTGAGGGTTATTTTGTTATTACGCTTTCTAGTTTACAATATTTTATCTTTGCAGTAAGCAACTTGTTAAGTAGTAGTGAGTAATAGTTCATGGCCATATTCTCGTAAGAAATAATTTTACTATTTTTTATTTTAAATACGCTCCAATTTTCCACTTAATACAAAAAACAAAATAAAATATTTTTATAGAATATAAAAATTTCAAAAGTACCTAAAAAATTACAATAAAAATAAAAAAAATAAAAAAAAATAAAAACACATAGTCATATTAATAACGCCAATACCATCTGAAAAACGATAAAAAAAATTAAAGTTCGTATTTAAAAAAAGAAAGTTGATGATGATCCCATCATTAGATAGAGCGAAAAAAGTGGCAATGCAAAAGTGCAATTCAATTTGAAATCCGTTTTTAAATAAGCCCAGGAAAAAAATAAAACGAATTTTCAAAATTTCGGTTTTTTCCTGATATCTCCGGAAATACTCGGAATTTTAAAACTTTCTAAACGGCATATTGTTAGGAACCTAAATGCGCAATTTTGCCTTAATTTGACCGACACTGTATCTCTTACGGCTTTCGAGTTCCCCTTACATAGACACGAACTCGAGCCACCCTGTACATTCGATTGACTAGAATGGTGTTTAAAAATGTTATAAATTTTTTTATAAAAAACCGGTTCAAAATTTGATATGAAAAAATTAATAACATTTTTAAACATCATGGCTTCTAGTCAATCGAATGTACAAGCCGCACACCAAATTTCGTGATTCTAACTTTTTTCGTTTTGGAATAAAACGTAATATCATTTTATTAAAAGACCGGTAGTCTGTCCTCTTAAGGTTTACATTTACATTCGTAAAATTAAAGATTTTAGTTTTTGCAAGACCTTGTTTTGTAGATGTTAAAGTTTCTGGGAAATACAGATTTCCTACGTAACATTCACGTATTATGATGTCGCTATCGTAAACAGATACCGAGACCTGGGCTGCGATAACTTTATAGGAATTAACAGAAATTGTATACACTACATCCTTCGAATCCGGATACAGTATGGGAACAGTTGTTACCTCATTTTAATGCATTTATTTTTGAGGTCAATAAGAAAAGTAAATTTTTTAATTTCGTTAAGTCCTAGTATACCGTCGAAATACGGATGAAATCATAAAGAGTGAAAAGTATATTTTCATTAGATTTTAGCTCAGAAGGTGCTGGAATACGAGATTTACATTGAACTAATTTCTCACCTATACCTGTTCTTATTTTTGTGGGGGACATAAATATCTTTTCGAAAATAATATTTTTGTGCAATAGCGGGACGTAATAGTAAATTAGAACAACCCGTGTCTATAAGCGTTGTTTGAGTAATCTCCTTTACTCAAACAACGCTATAAGTAATGTCATTGACGGTTCTTCAATTTCTATATATGGTAAATTACTTGTAAATTCGGTATG
The DNA here is from genome assembly GCA_016904865.1 of Pissodes strobi. NCBI lineage: Eukaryota > Metazoa > Arthropoda > Insecta > Coleoptera > Curculionidae > Pissodes > Pissodes strobi. The sequence goes on along the minus strand of MU185841.1, from coordinate 73,225 downwards.
CATCTCGGCCATTGTTATGTTTTGTTTTCCAACAGGCTTGTCCTTATAAAATTTTCGTCGCTACTAATATCATTAAAATTATAAATATTTTCGTTTGCATGTCCATTTTCGGGAATAATATGTCGTCGTAATTATAGTCGATATCGTTGTCTAAAACTGCCTGCGGTATTAGAGCAACAGCATTTTCTTCCGTTTCCAAATTTCTTGATTTTGTTGGTCGTCAATTTGGTAAAGTATTTTGGAGGCAAAATTTCGAGGTCCTGTTTGAAAATGGTTAGAATTGACGAGACTTGTATTTCGTGCAAACATTTTTTATATTACAATGGGCCTTAGGCCATCATCAGTGTTTCCTGAAAGTAAGGAAACAAACTTGCTTAGTATATTAAATCGATTGTTGAATTTATTTGAAAAGTAAAAGTAATGCGAGTAAAAACTTTGAAAACTTTGAATGTATGGTTGTGTACCTACTTACTTTGTCAGGAATTAATTAGCACAGTTGAGTCAAAACAATCAAAACAAGCCTACTCTTGGGCTACACATAGGTTAAAATATTTAAATCATATCACAAATTACACAGAACGGGGGGTTGTTATAACCCTTTTTTAATTTTAAGGGGTATGTGCGGCTAAATTTTTGGAGACTTGACCCTTTGCGAGTTTTGAAGGGCAACTAAATTTCAGATATTAAATTAGACATATGTCAATGTCGATGACAATTCGGCTCGTTGGCGGGAGGTTTGAACTTATATTGAGATAGGGTTCGAATTTTATTTAAAAATAAGAGCAGAAAGCAAGACTCAATAGGTGTGTGGAAAAATTGTTATTTCAAAAATCCATGATGATGAATTCCAAAGATTGGAATCCATGAGCGGGGTTCCTCGGGGGGGGGGGGGGGGGGGGACTAGTTGCCCCAAGTTGTCATCATGGGGTATTATTACTTTAAGATATTATTAAAACCATTTTAATTTTATTGTTTATTTTTTAAAATTTTGTTAGACCTGTGAAAGAAACGGTTGTGAAATATAGTTAAATAGTTGGATATCTTTCAATTGGACACTCTTCGATGATATCTCTGTAAAAGCTATCGTTACCCTTTATTTCTGAATGCGAAAAAGTGAAATATTTCTCCTCATCCATTATTATGACTCTTCCATCGGCGAAATGATTTCGTCGCAACGATCTGCGGAATTCTTTGTAACTGAATTTCAGTGTACCGTGGACATTTCCATCTTCTGCGAAATTTTAAATTGCTTCTTTGTAGTGTTCTTTGTATGGTTGAATGACATACCCTAAATCTCCTCTCGAGCTTTCGACAAGATGTTGGACACATCTTAATGTTTTGCATTTTGCACCACTCTATTTACACGTGCTTCGTCCAAAACCATAGGTCGGCCACTTTTAGGCAAGTTTAAACAAGGTATGCCTTTTCGCATTCAGCAATCGTCCGATATATTATAGTTGTTTTGGTAATATTTTCATTCCGAAAAAGTCTCACAATTTCTCGTTTAGGTACCGGTCCAACAAACTTGTAAATACTTTTACGAATTTCAAGTATGTAAGTATGACATGTTGCAATTAAGTTTTACAAAACTCCCAAAACTTACGTTATCTATGTATATTTAATTATGCCGTAATTTTCTTATGGGAGGAGACGTCTGTGTAAAGGAATATAAGATATGTTTAAGTTTACTTTAGTATTTAGGCATGAATCATTGCTGCTCATTTTTGCACGAAAAACAAGTCTCGACAATTCAATCTATTTCCACGTGCACACAGCCTTAAACCTTCTCTAAATTCACTGCAGTATGGCAGAAACGGCCTCCTTACAAGTCGACATATGGTTCCTTAACACCTACATCAAAGAACAGGTCACTCCAAATGTTGCTAGGGTTAAGACGTCTAGAAACGTCCCTTACAAACAAAATTTCTCGTTGGAAGTAAAAGTGTTAAAGTCGGATATTTGTAAACATTATACCAAATTAGACCTTTTAAATTGTGAATTAAAAATAATGTTCGATAAATTAAAAATTAAGTATCTTCAGAGATGGGTGGCTGCAATTTTTACTTAACAAATTTTCAGATGAAACTCTCAAATTAAAAACCTTAAAATTTAACAGAATTAAACAAAAACTAAACTCTCTTGTAAATATGTTCTATATTGTTGTGGAGGATTCATTCTTACCCTTGAATTGATTGCCTTTTTCTTGAAAACGGTGTCCGAATAGACACCGAATCGACGAAACTAGGTACAAATTTCATTAGGGTCACTAAACTTGCACTTGTGCAGTTTACATCCTTGAGCCGGGCCCGAAGTGGCTCTATAACAATCCAAACAAAATTTCAATCATTTGTGGAGCAAAAGGCAATCAATTCAAGGGTAAACTCTCTTATAAAAACAAAAAACACCTCTAATAGAAACATATTGCGAGATTCAAGTAGGCACTCAGATTTTAAATTTTATGACCTTGGACGTTGGACAACTCTCTAGCATAGAGTTTGAGATCGGTGAGCTGGATCTACTCGGGTTGGGACTGAAAGACTGTATAAAAATCCCCGACTCTGAGAGTGATATCTTGGTATACGCGGTAGAATTAGATGTCATCGAACAGCTTACACAAAAAAATCATAATGCAATGACATCTATAACATCATATACAACACCAAAAAGAACATTCCAAGATTAAATTTCTCCATCTCGTCTTTTTCAAACAAAACTTTAAACAATATTAAACACAAAGTCAAACAGGAACATTTAATTATCACTAGAGCAGACAAGGGTAATTGCCTCGTAATCCTCAATAAGGCTGATTACATTTCAAAAGTTGAGACCTTCTTATCAAATAATAATTTTAAACTCTTGACAAGCAATCCAGACTACACTTTTATATGGAAAACCAGTAAATCATTGAAACATTTAAGTGAATTCCTTATAGAAAATCAAGCACCTAAATTGTTGATCTCGAGCAACCCCAGTTTGGCACGCCTTGTTGGATTACCTAAAATACACAAACTTGAGACACCTATAAGACCAGTGGTTAGCTTCACTAACACCCCAGTCTCTATCCTCTCTTCTATCACACTTAATCTGATCAAGAGCCTCACAAATTTTGAACCAAAATATAGCACAGAAAACACAGTCGATCTAGCAAATAAACTCAAAGATCTCAACCTGCCTCCCAATTATGTTATGGTATCATTTGACGTAATAAATCTTTTCAGTACAGTGATTAAATCTGAATCAGTTGAAATAGTTGATAATCTTTACTTAGATCCAAAAATATTAACGAAAATAAAATTGTTGACATTTTGTTCTTATTGAATCCTTGCCTATCACAAAATTAGTTTTCGTTTAACAACAAATATTATCAACAACTCGATGGACTTGCCATGGAGAGCAGCCTTTCTCCGTCAGATGTCTTATGGACTTTTTGGAAAACAATTACATAATTTCAAACAACAACCCAGAAGTTCTTCATTGGTTCAGGTACGTAGATGATTGTTTGTGATTTCTAGACTGTGATATTCAAAAGGCTGAACACCTATTAAAGGAATTAAACAATATCCACCAAAATATATAATTTACTCTTGAAGTTGAAAACAGTAACCTAATCAATTTCCTAGATCTTTCAATTATGAAACACCAAACATTTTAGAATTTTCAATTTAGAGGAAACCGACACAGATAGATCACACAATATCCAATCTCTCCAATCATCCACAGCAACATAAAATGGCCGCCTTTCACTGTTACGTTAATAGATTACTGAACATTCCACTGTCAAAAAATAATTACAATAAAGAAAGACAAATCTTGAAACAGATCGCTCATAACATCGGCTATGACCTTGGTTTAATAGACACTATGATTAACAAAACAAAATTCAAGAAACTTCGATCAGAAGCCTACCCTACACAACCCTCATCCCCTGTAAAATATTTCTGCATTCCCTACCTCGATGAAAATACTAATAACAAAATTTCCACCTCTCTTCGCCAACATGTCAAGAATATCAAGTTCTTATTTAAAACCAAAAATAACCTCTCCACACATTTAGTTAATTCTAAAGATAAAATCGACAATTTGTCAAAGAGTGTTATTTATAAGCTCAACGGTAACTCTTGCAAAGTCACATATATTGGCAGAACCTGTCTACCTTTAAAAACACGTATTCAAGAACACCTTACTAAGACCTCTTTGGTCTTTGGCGAAACACCTAAAGTTTTCTAATCATAATTTCAACCCTCTACAAAACTTTAAGATAATCCATAATATTTCTGCGAAAAACTACAACCGTTTAGACTCCATGGAAGATATTGAGATCAATAGAGAGATGAGCAGCAATGATTCATGTCTAAATACTACAGTAAACTTAAACAGATCCTATATTCCTTTACACAGACGTCTCCTCCAATAATAAAATTACAACATAATTCAATATACATAGATATATACATATAAAACAGATATCCAACTCTATATTTCACAACCTTTTTTTTCACAGGTCTCTAACAAAATTTATAAAAATGAATAAAACAATAAAATTAAAATGTTATCAATAATATCTAAGTAATATCACCCCATGATGACAACTTGGGGCAACTAGCCCCCATATCTGAAATTTAGTTGCCCTTCAAAACTCGCAAAGGGCAAGTCTACAAAAATGTAGCAGCACATACTCCTTACAATGAAAAACGGGTTATAACAGCCCCCCTTTCTGTGTAATTTGTGATATGATATTGTTCAGGCTGTGCCTGAAGATTACGCTTGCTTAACTACGGCTTGAGTTAAGCAGCGGGACAGTAAGGGCGTTAGTGGTTTATTCTACTGTCAGAGAGCAGCCTCACTCTCTGCTATGGCCAAGGAGGCTTGGGCACAGTAAATTGTCGTAGAACTGAGAGACACCGTACAATGGTTGAATCTGTCTTTATTCAGAGAAATGCGTTTCTTTTATATCCCAAATTTGTTACCAATCGTGCTGTATTAAAATTATAAAATTAAATATAACGTGGTGGTTCAAGAACAATGAAAGTTTTTAAATTAGTTAGCACGTGGTTTCTCAAAACCACTATGATCTAGAAATTTAAATATGTAAACTTAAAGAATTAGGTATGTTTTTAAAATAAATCATTACGTGATTTGTCAAGGTGCTATAACATTGCAAGGTTGTCACTTATAAAACAATCTACAATATAAAATAATAGTAAAGTTTTGTCCTAAATAAAATATATGCTATGCTAACTTATTTAATTTTTACCTATTTTTTATTTTTATGGCTAATTTCTAAATTGGACAGATATTAATATTTTAACCTATGTGTAATCCAAGAGTACTTGTTTTGATTGTTTCGACTCAACTGTGCTAATTCCTGACAAAGTAAGTACACAACCAAACATCTTTTCAAAGTTTTTACTCGCATTACTTCTACTTTTCAAATAATTTCAACAAACGATTTAATATACTAAACAAGATTGTTTCCTTACTTCCAGGAAGCACTGATGATGGCCTAAGGCCGAAAGCGCTCTGTATTGTAATATAAAAAAAATTTGCACGAAATACAAGTCTCGTCAATTCAACATATTTCCACGTGCACACAGCCTTAAGCCTTCTCTGAAAATGGTTAGTTAATCTGTTTTGGAACGAGGGTTGTCTAGCGTAAATGGTAGGGTTTCTAGAGGTTGTTGACATAGGCTCGGGTTTGTTAATAGGAACTTGATCTGTTGGTTTAAATACATTTTTAGGTGGTCCTGACGATTAGTTGGGAAATGTCCCTCTACTATGGTCGTGGTTGTTCGTTAATTTGTTAACAGGGAAATTTGTTATACCGTTTTTGAGATTGAAATCGAGGGCTATTTATTAATGCCGAGTTTGTCCTAGGTTGAAATATGATAATCTAGTTAACTGCCTTTATTGGTTTCCGTACCAATTTTGAGTAGGTGACTGCGTTACTGTATTTTTATATATATTTTGTGTATATTGGAAGTTGTGTTTTTCCTGTACAAATGTCACTGCGCTTTGGAGGCTAGTGGGGTTTCTTAATCTAATGACGCTTTGAACATGACCTGCTAAACCACGAATAAATGTTATTAAGGAAAGATTTTCATATTGATTTAAATATATAATCTTAGCCTATCCAGAAATTATGGACACAAAGCTTATTTTTGTGCAAGTTGACTTCTCAAAACCTGTAATCTCCTACCAAATTCTAAAGCATGTTCATTTTTGTTAGGCCTAGCCATGAAAAGATCCTGTTCTAAGCACTCAATATTTCGATTATCGCCAAAAGTACTTGACAACGCATTTTTGATTAAATCCCATGAATTTAACTCAGGACCCCAGATAAACCCACACCAGATGCAAAAGATCGGCAAATTCCTCGCCAGCCAATTTTAACCTTGACGTGGCGGTTATACGCGGCCTGCACCAAATAATCTGGGTATGATTATAGAATTGTTGTTCAAAATTAAAATAGTTGGTCTGTACCAATTAAATGAAAACGTGTTTTGTTGGTGGACTGGTTCAGAAAAAATAAAAATTTGCAATAGCCATTCACTTTCTTTTTTCCCAACACGCAGTCATGGAAATCTTGGGTTATTATGGCTGCTCTGACTTTTTTACAGAAATTCCCTTAATATGCTTTAATGTATGCCGATTTAAGGATATTTTAACATTGAAAATGTTTCTTTTATCCTAATATAGGGCCTCAAATAGTGAAAAAGTACATGCTACATTTGCCACATGACGTCATACGCGTGAAAGATCGTGTTAGTTTGTTTATTTGAACTTAAATTTGATCATAAGGTATCGGAATCGGTTCAAATGACTGAAATAAATTGGAGCTAACTGAAACTGACCGAAAGGTGATTGAACGACTAACCAAAACTAGCCAAAAGTAACCAAAAGCACCAAAACGGGCTAAAACGTATCAGAACAGGTTACAAACATTAAAATAAGTTAAAACTAACCAAAACGAGCCAATTTTTTAAGTACCAACCAAAACTAACCAAAAACAGTAAATTTGATTAAAACATATCGGAACCGATTCAAACGACTAATATAAATTGGAACTAGCTAAAAGTAGCCGAAAGTTAATTGAACAACTAACCAAAACTAAACAAAAGCAAATAAAAGCACCAAAACGGGCTAAAATGTATCGGAATAGATTCATAATATTAAAGTAAGTTAAAACAAACCCAAATTAACCGAATATTGGCGACTAACCTAAACTAACCAAAAACATTAAAATTGGTTATAACGTATCGGAACTGGTTCAAATGACTAAAATAATTTAAAACTAACTGAAATTAATCAAAATTTGATTGAACGAGTAACCAAAACTAACCAAAAGTATCCAAAGCACCAAAAAGGGCTAACGTATCGGCACAGATCAAAAATATTAAAGTAAGTTGAATTTAACGAAAGTCTGGCGACTAACTTAAATTGTCCAAAAAAATTTAAAGTTGTTATAACGTATGGCAACCGGTTCAAACGACGAAAATAAATTGGAACTAATTGAAAGTAATCGAAAGTTGACTGAATGACTAACCAAAACTACAAAACTAACCGAAAAATCTAAAATGGGTAATAACGTATAGGGGACGGTTCAAATGACTAAAATAAATTAAAACTAACTGAAATTAACCGAAAGTTGGTTAAACGACTATACCAAAACTAACCAAAAGTAATTAAAAGCACCAAATATGGCTAATTTTCAGTTAGTTTTGATTTATTTTAGTAATTTGAACCAGTTCCTATACGTTATACCCAATTTTAGTGTTTTCGGTTAGTCACCAAAATTTGGTTAATTTGTATTAGTTTTAACTTACTTCCATAGTTTTAATCTATGTCGATACGTTTGAGCTCGTTTTGGTGCATTAAGTTACTTTTGGTTAGTCATTCAATCAACATTCGAACTTTCAGCCAGTTCCATTTTATTTTAGTCAATTGAACAGGTTTCGATACGTTATAATCAGTTTAAACGTTTTTGACTAATTTTAATTAGTCGCCAAAATTCCGTTAATTTGGGTTAGTTACTTATTTTAATACTTTTAATCAGTTCCGATAGGTTCAGTTTTTTTTGGTGCTTATGGTAACTTTTAATTAGTTTTGGTTAGTCATTCAATCAGCTTTCGGTTAGTTTTAGTTAGTTTTAATTTATTTCAGTCATTTGGACCGGATCCTATACGTCATAACCAATTTTAATGTTTTGGTTAATTTTAGTTAGTAGCCAAGATTCGGTTAATTAGAGTTAACTTGAACTTACCTTAATATTTGTAATATGTTCCGATATGTTATAGCCCTTTCTGGTGTTCTTGGTTAGTCGTTCAATCAACTACCAGTTAATTCCAGTTAGTTTTAATTTATTTTAATCATTTTAACCAGTTCCGATACGTTATAAACTAAATTAGTGTTTTTGGTTATTTTTGGATAGTCACCAAAATTCGGTAAATTTGGGTTAGTTTTAATATTTTTAATCTATTTCAATACGTTTTAGCCCGATTTGATGCTTTTACTTACTTTTGGTTAGTCGTTCAATCAACTTTAGGTAAACTTCAGTTACTTCCAATTTATTTTATTCATTTGAACCGGTACCGGTTAGTTTTGGTTAGTCACCAAAATTCGGTTAATTTGGGTTAGTGTGAACTCACTTCAATATTTGTAATCTATTTCGATGCATTTTAGCCCGTTTTGGTGCTTTTGGTTACTTTTGGTTAGTGAGTCGTTCAATCAACTTCCGGTAAAGTTCAGTTAGTTTTAATATATTTTAGTCATTTGAACCGGTTCTGGTACGTTATAAGCAATTTTAATGTGTTTGGTTAGTTTAGGTTAGTCGCCAAAATTGGGTTAATTTAGGTTAGTTTTAACTTAACATTTGAGGAGGTTTCGAGCAAAAACAAATAAATCCACCATAAACGATTTTTGGGAAAAGACGATTTTTCTATGAGGCAAAAAGTACTAGATTTTTCGTTTATCTTGTTAGCAAATAGTATTAGAGGCATCATAATAAGACTTTCCCTACAATATAAATTTTCAAAAATAATATTTGGGAGAAATAGAACTAAAACAAAAATGGATTTATTTGGTTTTGCTCAAAACAACTGGATTTATTCGGTTTTGCTCAAAACTTTGTTAGCAAACATTAATAAAAATATTATTATAACTAGTACAAACAAAAACATAATATATGTAGTTGACAAACATGAAAGGAAATTACCTTTTTATCCTTTTAAACCCATGAAAAAAATTTGAAAAAAATCATTACTCACAAATTAAACAAAAAAGTAATATTCTTTTCTAAGAAAAAAATTTAGCCAAAGAGCAAACAATAAAAAATAACTATCTTTTAAAGTTTAAACTACATAATAAAAAGTTAATTAAATATGGAGTGCAGTCACACTCATTACTCATCTCTTCTTCTTCCTGAGTTATTTCCTCAGTATTTCGACTCGATTTTCAAATAAATGCAAAAATTTCAACGCTTTCCCACTCTCCATAACTGTTGCCATCTATTATTCAAAATACACACTCGACATAATAGTTATTTTTGTTACAAGTACCTAAAATGGAGTTTTTCAGGACGAATCATTGCTGTTTCCGGACGAGGCATTAGCCGAGTCCGGAATAGCAGATGTGTCCTGAAAAACTTCATTTAGGTACGTGTGACAAACACTATTTTTTGTCATACGCTTCCAAAATTTAATTTTTATTTATACGCTTTTTGCAATTCTTCAGAACGCCTAAATTTGCAAATTTACCATAATTTTTGAAATCATAATGTACGACAAAGTTAGCTTAGAATTTGATATCGTAGCAACTATTTGACAATTTTGTCATGTCATTCGAAATTTTTGACATTTAGTCATATTCAGGAATTTTGGAATAGTCCGTAAAGGTTGCCATGACCACTTTTAGGGACTAGGCCTAAAAAGAAGCATTTTACGGACTCAAATGAGTCCGTAAAATAGCTATTTTTGGGAGCGTATGACAAAAATATATATTTGGATTTATTCGGTTTTGAGCGAAATGCGGATTTATTCGGTTTTGCACGAAAATATCAATATCAACCCTGAAATTGACGACGATTTATTCGTTTTTGCACGTTAATAGCTGGTTTATATGATGTATTTTAACAAACTGAATCGGTATCCGCCGCTAACTCAATTTTCATAAAAAGTGGATTTATTCGGTTTTGCTTGAAAGCTCCTCATTTGTAATCTGTTCTGATAAGTTTTAGCCCGTTTTGGTGCTCTTAGTTACCTTTGGTTAGTCATTCAATCAAATTTCGGTTACTTTCAGTTAGTTCCAAATTATTTTAGTCACTTGAACCGGTTCCGATACGTTATAATCAAATTTAATGTTTGTGGTTTGTTTTCGTTAGTCGCCAAAATTCGTTTCGTTTTGGTTAATTTTAACTTATTTAATTTTTGTAAGCTGTTCCGATAGGTTTTAGCCCGTTTTGGCGTTTATGGTTGGTCTAATCAACTTTCGGTTAGTTTCAGTTAGTTCCAGTTTATTTCAGTTATTTGATCCGGTTCCGACACGTTATAATCAAATTTAATGTTTTCGGTTAGTATTGGTTAGTCACCAAAATTCGATTCGTTTTGATTAGTTTTAACTATAATTTTTGTAACCTGTTCCGATACGTTTTAGCCCGTTTTGGTGCTTTTGGTTAAATTTGGTTAGTTGTTCAATAAACTTTCAGTTAGTTTCAAATAGTTTCATTTCATTTTAGTCATTTGAACCGATTCCGATACGTTATAATCAAATTTAGTTTTAAATAAACAAACTAACACGATCTCTCACGCGTATGACGTCATGAATGTGGCAAATGTAGCATGCACTTCTTCACGATTTGAGGCCCTATACTAGGAAAACAGAAAATTTTTCAATTTTATCATGCATTTTTAGATTGTCAGACATGCAGAATTGATTGGTTAAAACAAAAGTTCCGATATCATAATAATAAAAAAATTTCCCATATGTGGCCAATATTTTGGCGGACACTGTATAACATTAGTTGAATTTAAAAAAGATTTAACTATAACATTGTGTCTGCCAGTTTTCAGATTTAATTGAATTTCGTGCTCATTCGATTTTAGAATATGCAATAATTTTGGAAATAAGTGTGCTGGAATGTGCATTAAACAACATTTATACATACCTTTCAGGATCGCGGGGTAATTAAAATAATGATTTTTCGCCAGCGCTTCTAGTAGAACAATTCAAATAAAGGCACCTATAACGAGGCATTTTTAACAAAAATAAAATACAGATTAATTATTTTTCGTAACGGTCTCGGACTAAACCAAAAGACTCGCGTGGCTCGCGTTTAGAGTCACAATAGAGCTTTAAAGGAGGCGGAGCTTTAAACGAATTCTTGTTTCATGCCAAGAAGCAGAAACACGTGTCGCCTGGTTACCTCCATCTGTTTCTTCCTGCTTCTGTTCTGCGGACATGCCC
>MU185841.1:21410-31768 GCA_016904865.1 Pissodes strobi | reverse complement strand
TTTTAAGAATAATGATAAATAGTTGTTTTATATTCAATTTTAGTTTAGTAGTTTCCGGCTTATCGTTTCTGAGTTTTTGTGTTCTTGAAATGAAAATAGAATTAATCAATTTGTTGAGGTAGCTATTTTTGTAAGAATGTTTTTTACTTCGTTAGTGGCATCCTTTTGATGTGGTGGATCGCTTAATTTTAAGGCTCTATCAGCCAGACCTATAGTTAGGGATTTTTTTAGGACATAGAGTATTGCGAAAAATAATTAAGATATCTTCCCGATCCTGTACCATTCTATTTTGATATTATTTTCGACGTGCTGTAATGTCATATCTAGAAAATCAATTTTTGCATCATGCTCCACTTCAATGGTAAATTTTAATTTTGGATGAAATGAGTTGAAAGAATCAAGAATGTCGTCTTGCATATTTTTTTGAATAGTAGTAACACAGTCGTCGACGCACCTGTAAAAGAAGGGTAGTTTGTATGCAAATTAATAGTTCAGCTGAAATCTAAATTAATATTTTCTAAAACCAAATTGGAACGTTCAAACTATTTTACCTACTATACTCTGTTTATAGCCAATGAACATAATTCATCAAATTAGTATGCTAAAATTGCTCCATAAATAAATCTCGGGATGTTTACGGAGAAAAATACCTACGGCAAATAACTAATAAGCACAACATTTATTTTGAAAAAAAATTTCAAACTGAAACATATTGGAAGGAATTTTATATATTCCTTTAATATTAACATAACTATATTATTTATATTTTTCATACAATCCATTTTGTGCTTTCAATCTGGTCAAATATAATCATCCCTCTTCTATGTTGGGATTTGGAACCTTCGGCAAAATGCACTAAAACGGAATTTTATCCACAATACCAAGACAGAATTATTGCACTCGACGCGCGTTTCGCTAACCATGTTAGCATTCAGGAGATGATTTGATCATCTCCTGATGATACTAAAATGATTAGCGCAACGCGCGCCGAGTGCAATAATTCTGTTTCGGTATTGTGGATAAAACTCCGTTTTAATCTCTCTTCTGTTCCATCGTACTTGTCACCCAACAAGGTTGAATTTATAAAACCTTATTGATTTTCTCGACTGGATCAATCTTCATTAAGAAAGAAATATTTTTTGGTTAGAGTTTTCCTTGTAATTTTTGGTTTTTGCATATTTTTGGTTTTTGCATATTTTGCACCCTAAACCTTGAGCATATTACCAGTTGCCCATAACATGCAAATATATTAAGAATTTCAATGCCAGTCGATAACGATAAAAAAGTATCGATAATATCAAATATTGCTATATATGCCAATATTAACACACTTGTCCAATTCCACAATACTAAATTTTTTGTAGTTGTCACACAACAGGGTTGAATTTATAATATCTAATTGATTTTCTCGACGGGATCAATCTTCATTAAAAAACAGATTTTTTTTTTCTAGAGTTTTTCTTGAGGTACTTCCCCGTTGTAATTTTTGGTTTTTGCCTATTTTGCATCCTAAACCTTGGGCAGTGATTTATATTACCAGGATCCACAATTAGACATGCAAATAGATAAAAAATTCCAATGCTTATCCGTAACGATAAAAAAAATATCGATAATATCAAATATTGGTATAATTGCCAATATTAACACATTATGTTGGAGAATTGAAGACTGAATTTTAGCAAAAGAGTCTTAGAAAAGCCTAATTGAATTATTTAAAATAGCAGGAAATTAGCTGCGTTACATCCACTTTGTAACTCAATATTTTTTAAATATTTTCTTTCCCCACTCCTGTAAAATTCTAAGGTGTTATTGTCGCTGCTGTTCCTAGAAAGCTAATAAATATCTTTTACATTTTAGCCGCTATGGATCAACCAATCTTTTGATGGTAGTACTTTTTGTTTGCTATTTGGCTCTTCAACCTCTTATGTAAATCGCTGCTTTGCTTTTCAATAGTTTTGTTTCCAAAACGGTTTGAAAGCTACACTTGGATTATTTTATGGCATTCACAAAGTTAAGTGACTCCAGCAGCAAGAACCCCTAAGGAATCACACTCGAGATTTCACACTTAAAAATAGGGCTTGCGTTCACACGCGCAGGATTTATCTTATTGCTAATATAGTTTTTTATTCAATATTTGTTTAAATCCTTTAGAGAGTTTGCTGCTGTAAACAGAGATAAGTCTGTAGCTCCACATATCGGTCACATCACCTTTCTTGAAAACAAGCGTTACCAAGATCATTTTTAGTAACGAATGGAATATACTCGTAGCACCTGAAAAATTTATTATGTTGTAGCATTTTTAAATTCTGGCATAAGCAAATGCTACAGTTTGCTTAGTTTATATTTTCAAAAGTTTTGGTTGTGCAGTTCAGTTTGCTAGCATTGTCTTCATAGATTTTAATATTTGAGCTCTCCTTTAATTAATCAGGGAAATGCTCAGAAGCTTTTCTTTGATCTAAAAGTTGATCAGAACTTACCAATTTGTTCGACATAAATGTAACATGCAGTTTGTTTATTATTTCAAGTCAATTTGCCGCAATACCTACCTCAAACAATTTGGAGATTATAAGAGTCATCTAATGTATATTATAATTAATTTTTTATCTAATTGTGTTTCGGTATATATTATTTCTTTTTGATTTCTTCGTCTTTTAAGATTTCGTGATTTCATTTATTAAGTGTCAGATGAGTTTGACAGTTAGGCAGGATCAATCGAATCGACATTCCCAGGTAGATGCAGATTTTAAAGACATATTTACTTGCTGCTTGGCGAATATGGTTTAGAGCAGAAGTTCGATTAACCAATTTGTTACGTCAGTTGGTTCTTCATGTGCTTGGACTCGCTATTTTACATAAGTAAAATTGGCAACAGTGTTTCGGAGTCAAGTTGTTGAAATTCGTTCCGTGAGAGATCAGGGTTTGCCTTTCACGCTAGACTGGCGAGGAGTCGATAGGCCGGCATCTTTTATGAAGCCTTTCCGAGGTGCCTCATGGACTGGTTTAAATAATTAGGTTGATTATTTTATGATATTTTTGTTACGTTTATTTATTTCGACCATAACCAGTGCCATGGAAGCTACCTATAAAAGTTTTTGTTGAGTTATTAGAAATGGTAAGTTACAAAATCTTCAGTGCAATTAATTCTAATTTCCAGTCTTTATAGAAGCTTTGGCCCTCATAAAAGGTTTTTTAAAATTTCAATCCATAAAATATTTTTATCGTGTCTGGTTTCTTATGGTCATACAGTAGGTAATACTTTTGTCAGAGCAGTCTATACACAATATCGACTAGTTCGGGTATTTCCGTCAATTTCGTCTGCTAGCTTGGGCTGCCATCTTCATACAGGTAACCTAATTTACGTATACATTATTGGTCATCTGGAATGATTAATTGAATTTTGCTGATAAACTCTTGTTAATTAAAAGGAAATTTTGCAAAGAATTTGCTGCCAATTGAAATGATAAATTAGTAGTAGTAGTAGTAGTAGTAAGGGGGGGGGGGGGGGGGGTAAGGCGAAGCCCGGTAAGTAGGCCTATAAGTCCCTTTTCACCGTCCCCGATCCGCCCTCCCCTACCTGGCTACTTCCAACACCCGGCCCGCACTGAAACGGCCCGTCATCTTGATAAAGGTGAGGACGTCCTCCCAGTCCAGATCTTTTAGATCTTCCCGAGCAAGTGTTGGTGCTCCCAGTATCTTCCTCCTTAGGCGACTCCACCTATCACAAATTCCTATATAGTGGTATGAGCACTCCTCCCCTGTCCCGCAGTTCGGGCAGAGTGGGCTGTCCCTCACGCCGATAAGGTGCAGATGTCTGTTTAGGCTTCCATGCCCAGTCAGAATACCAACCAAGTTCCTGATGTCCTCTCGGCTCTTTTTTAGCAGTCGCCTTGCTCTGGATCCGTCAGGATTTAGAATCATTTCCTTGGCTTGTCTGCATCCTTCTTTTCCTCTCCAATTGTGCTTTGTCTTGTTCCAGGCCCAGTTATTTAGTTCCTGAGAGATTTGTCTTTTACTTAAGCCCAGACCAGGTTCTGGACCGACGAGGTGGCTCATTGAGCCTTGTCTTGCCAATTCATCGGCCCGTTCGTTGCCCTCGATGCCACTGTGCCCTGGAACCCATCTGAGTCTTACTTCCTTGCGCACAGCCAATCTATCTAGGGCGTCTATACATTCCTGAACTAGCTTACAGCTTGCCCTGGGTCTTTGGATCGCCCTGAGAGCGGCTTGACTGTCCGAGTAAATATATATACTCTCTACACCTTCTGTTACTTCCGCCTTGGTTGCTACTTTCAAAATAGCAAACACCTCCGCCTGGAAAACAGTGGCATATCTCCCCAGCGAAGTGCTTTCTCCTGATTTAGTGTTGTCTAGGTATACACCGGCTCCGGATGACTGTGTATTAGCCATCCATGAGCCGTCAGTGTACCATGCGTGTACGCCGCTCGGCGTACGTACCTGGCCTGACAGCCACTCTTCCCTTGATGGAAATTCCACTTGGAAATTCCTTCTCAGTCTTAATCTGCCATCTGGAATATTGCCTTTGGTCGCAATGATGGGTAGATCCCTACTCATTTTGGCGGCAATAGTCGTATGGCCTTTCCCTGTGTAGTCCGTTCGCCATAGGCCGCTGTCGATCATCTTTTTGTGAGCCGCCGTTGCCTCTCTCTCAATCCAGATCGGGAGGTCCGGCAGACCCAGGATGATGTTCAGTGCTGCTCCGGGAGTTGTTCTGAAACCTCCGGAAATACCCACACAAGCCAGCCTTTGCCGTCTGGCCAGTTTCTGGGCATTAGTGGCTCTGGCCACCGCTGGCCACCAGACCACGGATCCGTAGGAAATCCTCGGTCTTATCACAGCAATGTACAGCCACTGGAGGATGTAAGGTTTTAAACCCCACTTCCTACCTACCGTTCTCCTTAGTTGCCACATAATCGCGGTTGTCTTATTCACCACCTGTTCAACGTGTGCCTTCCACGTCAATTTACTGTCTAAAATGATAAATTAACTTTTCATATAATCTTCTGGTTAATTGAATTAATCAATGAAATTTGGCATATAAACTGTTGCTAAATCAAGATTACCAATTGATTTTTCTCATAAACTGATATTCAATTGAAACGATAAATCTAGTGTTTCTTACAAACCGCCAGTCAATTGAAACGACACTTATTTTAAATTTTCATATACACTGCAGGTGAATTAAGAAGGTAAATCTAATTTACCCATAAATTATTGGTCATCTGGAATGATTGAGTTTTGCTGACAAACTCTTGTTAATTCTAATGAAATTTTGCATATAAACTGCTGCCCAATTGAAACGATAAATTCACCTTTCATATAATCTGCTGGTCAACTGAAGTAATCAATGAACAATTGATTCTTCTCATAAACTGATAGTCGATTGAAACGATAAATCTAGTGCTTCTTACAAACTGCCAGTCAATTGAAACGATACTTAAATAAAATATTCAAATAAACTGCAGGTCATTTGAGAAGTTAAATCTAATGTACATATAAATTATTGGTCATCTGATATGATGAATTGACTTTTGCCGATAAACTCTTGTTAATTCAAACGAAATTTTTAATATAAATTGCTGGCCAATTGAAACGATAAATCAACTTTTCATATAATGTGCTGGTCAATTGACGTAATGAATGAAATTTGGCATATAAACTGTTGGTAAATGAAAACGACCAATTGATTTTTCTCATAAACTGATAGTCAATTGAAACGATAAATCTAGTCTTTTTTACAAGTTGCCAACAAAATTGTCTTATAAACTGCAGAGCAATTGAGAGAGCAAATCTAATTTACGTATAAATTATTGGTCATCTGGAATGATTAATTGAATTTTGCTGATAAACTCTTGTTAATTCAAACGAAATTATACATATAAATTGCTGGCCAATTGAAACGATAAATTAACTTTCTATATAATCTGCTGGTCAATTGTAGTAATCAATGAAATATAAACTGTAAGTAAATTAAAACGACCAATTGATTTTCCTCATAAACTAATAGTCAATTGAACCGATAAATCTAGTGTTTCTCACAAAACGCCAATCAATTGAAACGATACCTAAATAAAATTTTCATATAAAATGCAGGTCAATTGGGAGAGTAAATAATTTACGTATAAATTATTGGTCATTGAGTTTTGTTGATGAACTTTTGTTAATTCAAACGAAATTTTGCACATAAATTGATGACCAGTTGAAATGATAAATTAACTTCATATAGTCTGCTAGTCAATTGAAGTAATCAATCAAATTTGACATATAAACTGTTGGTCAATCAAAGCGATAAATTGATTTTTGTGATAAACTTATGGCACTTAAGCACCCCACGCTTTTTAAAATAAAATCATATTTTTGAATCACCTTAGTCTATTTTATAATTTTTTAGATCGGTTTCGATCAAAGCGTGTTTTTTTAGTTTTTTAAACTATAATTTATTTTGCACTAATAATTTAGGTAGCAGAAAATTACTAAACATTTACGCAATACCCTTAATAAGTATTAAATGAATCAATAGGTGTGCCTGACAAAAATGTGTAATTTTATAATAAAATATGTACAACTATGATTTTTTTTTCTCCAAAGTTTAGTGTGGTTTCGATTAGATGCGACATTGCGACCGATAAACTGCAAAATATTTTTTTCAGTTTTGTGTAACAATCTGCTTGGCAAGAAAGTGAAAATATTAAAAAGCTGTCGTAGATGCATATATTCACACAAATTATGTTTCTGAAAAGGGTAAGCATTACTAACAAAAGTTGTGACATATTATTTTTTGCTCGATTTTTTGTTTTATAGAAAATGTTTGGTAAGTTGATACGTTAAATTGGGAATGTGATATGTCTTAACCTAAACATATAGAGTGAGCCGGGACATGCGACAGGAAGAAGAATAGAAAACATTTAATTATACATTGCGTTTGTTGTGTTTATATTTGGAAAGTAAGAAAACGAAATAAAATTAAAACGTTTTTCTGTAAACAAAACAAAACCTCTTCAAATTTCAAAAATTTTTAAACCAAGTTTAAGCTGTATTGTTGCTTAAAACGTTAAAAAAATTATATCAACAATACATATGTATTGCAAAGTGCTTTATATTAAATTTAATCTAAGTATAAAATTGAAATAAACGCATCGACCTACCAAACTCTGTGTATAGATTAAAACATTTCTCTCAAATTAATTTCTACATTTGAGCATTTTATAATTTATAAAATGATTTTAGGTAGATATATCGAGTAAACTCTAAAATAGCCATAGCACGAAACTCCCAAGAAAAACGATGGGAAGCAAAATGTGTGCATTTTATATTCATTTAACAAATTGCACTTTTTAAATCGGTTATAGTAGCAGCAGCATACCCACGCCTGGCATGCAGGTGTATCCACGTATTGCAGAAGACGCCGCCGCGCCTGTTACTTCCTAATGCTTTTTTAATAATTATAAAATTGCTAATATTCCGCTCGCATGAAAGATGGTTTGCAGAAATTGCTACTTTTTCTAAATATTTCTGTACAGAAATGACATACGACCTTCTCGATGCCAAAATCGAACTCGGCATTCCCAAAAACCCCCTCTTAAAATATTCGAAACGAAAAATTATCATTCACCTACGAAATTCCCTATTTCGTGGCTAAATATGAAGAAAATGCTCATTTTTAAGACGAAAAGATATTTTAACGAATACTTGCGTTATTTGATGTCCTATCGAAAAATGTTATAGAAACGTATCGTTTCGATCGACCCTCAGACGACGCAGACACTGGCCCAAACCGATTTGAGATATCTCTCTCCGCTACGGAGAGAATTGTGAAAATAGAAAAATTACGTTTAGCCAATTAAAAAAAAACGACGTCGTACGATCGAACGAAATACTGCGCGTTAAAGTACCCCAAGAAACCCATCTTTTTGCTATATAGTTATAACGCTTACCGTATTACAATAATTACAGCCGATGTAATGAAAATATCGATTTGTTTATGGTAAATTTTTTTGAAAAAATTAGTTCGTTTTTAAGTTGGAAACGGTTAAAGGGATCCGTTAACATCTCGCCATAATAAAAATACATTTTTTAAAAAACATACAGAGTGGTAAAGAAATTTATTTTTAAAAAAATTCTCCTTTTTTTAAAATTCCTCCGTTATTTAGCGTCTGACGAAAAATTTCATAAAAACTTTTTATTCCAAATTATCATCATCGACTTTAATACATTTTTTAAAAAAATTAATAATTTTTGAGATATTCGCGAATAAATTAGAAAAAAACGTCTTTTTTAAAAAGAGCGATTTTTTTTAATTACAACAACCCTACTATAGATTAAACGCTATCAAAATACATATTTTTGGTAGTAACTGTTTTTTTCGTCTGCCCTGTAATTTTCAAGTTACGTTTTTTCTCGTTTAGGGTCCGATATCGCGAAAACTAAGAATATTGCTTTTTTTCGTAAAGAACTTTTTTGTTTATCTTCGTGACCTCTGTCTAAATCCAAAATTTTAAGTCGATCCGAAAAAAAAAGTTAGGCTCCTCCGGTGGGTTATTCTGGCTCCTACTGATCAAAATAAAGGTAAGGTCGATATAAAAATACGGTTTTGTATGTTTGCCCATATTCCTATATTTACATCCCGGAGCCGACCGGGTAAAAACCGCGCGGGAACTTATTTTTCGAATAGGTTTCACCGATTTAGGTTCCATTCTCTGGTTATCATTTTGGGGCCAATTTCAAAAATTTGAAATTTCGATATCAATTAATTAAGGTTTCCCTAGGCGCCTACCGCGGAACCTATCAGTGGTAGGTTCCAGACAAGGTCGGATTTGAACTCGCGTTCCAGAAAAACAAAATTCGATCTCGTTCGTCCCCTACTGCGGAGCCTATAGGAGACCTAGGGCTCGGATTTTTTGGGGGGGGGTTCAGGCCCGGTCCCCTCCGTCTCCGTCCCGAATTCGAACTCGCTAGCTCGAAATTTACCTAAAAAAACTGGTAGGAGACGGATTTCCTGTAGGTTCCATATACCAAAAAAACGTCTAAATATAAAAAGACGTTCGGAAGCGGTTTTATCCGAATTAATATTTAGGGGTCGTAAACGCCGATTTTCCACTTTCGAAAACTTTGGGCATCCATTTTAGCAAGTAAAACAAAAATATCGATCTCGTCTGTCTGCTACCGCGGAACCTATTGGCGGTAGGCTCCCGCCGATGTCAGATTCGGATTTGGCTGAAATTCGTCAGCCGACTCTTTTAGATGCCTAAATAGACACCGGTAGTTTCCCAATTTTTTTTCGCGCTTTAATCGCTCTGCTCCGAACTGCTTCAACGACGGTCATCGATTTTGACCGAATAAAAATTTCTCGACCGTGGAACTTTCCGAGTAGGTTCCACGGTCTCCTACTGTCCGAGTACCAAATTTCACGTAAAAATTTAAGCTGTCTCGTGTTCGGTTTAGGTCGAGCTCACGTTCCCGCTTAATTAATAAGTAAATTAAAATATATAACATACTCCCAAACTTCTAATTTCCAGTCTATTTTGTTCTAAAGAAAGAAATGACCTTGTCAATATCGGAGAATAGTATTCAGATTCTACAAGTATTAACCAGTCGCTTACTCCCCCAACGGGTTCCCACTGTTGCCAGTTTGAATGATGCATTCCTGCCCCAAGGTCAATAAACCTTGTTACTGCCCGATATATTTATGCCGACAGTATACCACAGATTGTCGTCAACAGAGGGCAAAATATTTTAACTGAATATTTGAAATGAAACTATATCTTACTTAGGGTTGGAGAATTTCGTCCATAAGAATTATCTTAATAGTCTTTTATTATAAAATGCTGAAACTAACCGAAAGTTGATTGAACAACTAACCAAAAGCTCAAACACGAACTAAAACGAACCGGAAACCGGAAAAGGTTAAAAATTTTACAGTAAAGTTAAGGCTAATTATATATTAATAGATTATCCAATCAACAAGTGGAGCATAACTCTTTAGGTCGTCATATCCGCACCTATTTTATTTATTTTTATTTCTATTTTTATTTTATTTTTTTTAATTGATGTTATTTGACTGATATATTAATTATGGTAATGTTTAAAAAATGCATTTCTTTAATTAAATATATTATAAACACCCGTGTTTGTATTTTAACTTTTTTAACTATTTGAATTAAACACAAATCATATTTTTGCTTTTCTATTCATCATTTTCAATGTCCCTCCGGTTGCTTCATTGTAAAGAACTGTGAATTTTTTTTTATAATAAGCTAATAGCCATATTCGCAGTTCAGTGGCCATATTGGTGCGGTCTGGCCTCGCCTTGCCTTGCCTTGCCTTGCCTTGCCTTGCCTTGC
>MU185841.1:0-21400 GCA_016904865.1 Pissodes strobi | reverse complement strand
CCTTGCCTTGCCTTGCCTTGCCTTGCCTTGCCTTGCCTTGCCTTGCCTGGCCTCGCCACCCCTCGCATCTGCCCTACTATGCCCTACTCTGCTCTGTTCTGCTCCACTCCGCTCTGCCCTACTCCATTTCATCCCGCGCAGGAAAATGGCATACGGTAAAGTGGAGCAAGAGATGTCGATGTCGACACCAATGCAATTTATAAACTATCTTTAACACCTTTATTAATCAAGTTTTGAATCAATCATTCGTACCAACACCTAGGTGATTGTTTAAAACTGTATAATGATCTATTAAGTATACACCCATCAACACAATCATATAATGATCAAAATAGAGTTTTAGCCACAATACCGAAACAGAATATCCGCACTCGTCGCGCGTTTCGCTAACCATGTTAGCATTATCAGGGGATGATTAAAAGTAAACTTAAAATCTACTAAACTTTACTTTATACTAACTGTTACTTAATCAAGCAGAACCAAAAAAGACCAATCCTGGAATCCTACTAGTCACGCTCGATCAACCAATATAATGAACTGTATTTAAACTATTCTTGCATTTAATAATTTCCACCCTTTCGGATGCGTCTAATAATCTCCTATCTGTATATCCAGTGTGTTTTTTAAATGTGTAGCGAAACTTGGGTAGGTGATTTGCCATGACAAAATAATGGTAGTAAGTCATATAAAATAAATTCGAAATGCCAACGGTTCACTCGTTATCAGCTGTCAAAGTTTAATTTTTTATTTTTTATTTTACAGATAGCTTACTACATTTTACACCGATCAAAGTCATATTTGATATATCGGTTAGGGTGGTTATTTTGCATCATCACGATTGAAAAGTACTTCAATTGTGTTCCGCTAGAGGGCAGTTTACCTAGAATGCAAAACTTATTTTTGAAGTAAATTTTTTATTTTGGCCCATTATGCAATTTCTGACGCTTCATTTTAAAGGCCAGGTAAATTAATTCGAAAAAGGTACTCTTTATTGAAATCGCTAAATCCAACCGTTTCGCCGCAAATCGACTTCGAATTTTTTTTCCAAAAAATAAAGTATCCAATAATTCAACAATAAAAAAACTAACATAATTTGACAAGGTGTCAAATTATGTCAGTCAGATAGTTAAATGTCTTTTGTATCATAAGTGATTTTTGCTTGAAAAATGGCCCATCGATATTCGAATATTGAGTACAGACATGCACTGCTGCTACGGAAGAGCTAATGGTAATGCAGAGCTTGCTCGACGATATTACATGGAAGCTTATCCAAATAGAAATTTGACACATAGGCAAACTTTTATTAGCGTTCATAGGAAGCTTGATGAAATAGGTTCTTTTCGAACTAACACTGACGGTAAAGAGAGGTCGAGAACAGTAAAAAATATTCAACAAAAAGAGAGAGTTATTAACATAATAGAAGAAAATCCCAGTACGATTACGAGAAAAATTGACACTGCAGAAGGAATTAGTCATTCTACTGCTTGGAGGATACTCCACGAGGCATAAATTTACCCATTTCACGTGCAAAAAGTACATGCTCTTTATGAGGAAGCTCAGCCAAAACGAGTAGAAATGTGTCGTCGCATCCTACAGAAACAGGAACATAACAACGCATTTGTTAAGCAGATATTGTTTACAGATGAGTCTGGTTTTACTCGAGACGGTATTACAAATTTACGTAATACCCACCAATACGCTTATGAAAAGCCTCAAGCGGTCGTCGAAAAAAAAACATCGGCGTAGATTTTCTTTAAATGTCTGGGCTGGAATAATGGAAAATCATCTCATTGGTCCTTATTTATTTAACGGTGCTTTAAATGGCGAAACCTATTTACATTTTCTGCAGGATGTACTTCCGCTTTTACTAGAAGATGCCCCTTTACACATTAGAGCAAACATGTGGCTTCTCCAAGATGGTGCACCATCGCATTTTAGTTTAGCTGTAGGTGAGCATCTTAATACGGCTTTTCCAGAACGCTGGATATTCAGATTCTACAAGTATTAACCAGTCGCTTACTCCCCCAATGGACATTTAGAATGGGTGCCGTGATCTCCAGATCTTAACCCTATGGATTTTTTCTTTGGGGATTTTTAAAGGAGGTAGATTTTAATTTTTATTTTGTTGTTGAATGAAAAAAAATTCGAAGTGGATTTGCGGCGAAACGGTTGAGTTTAGCGATTTCAATAAAGAGTACCTTTTTCAAATTAATTTACCTGGCCTTTAAAAAGAAGAAATTGCATAATGGGCCAAAATAAAAAAATTACATAAAAAAAAAGTTTTTCATTCTAGGTAAACTGCCCTCTAGCGGAACACAATTGAAGCATTTTTCACTCGTGAAGATTCACACTAACTACCCTAACCGATATACCAAATATGAGTTTGATCGGTGTAAGATATAGTAAGCTATGTGTAAAATAAAAAATTAAACTTTGACAGCTGATAACGGGTGAACCGTTGGCATTTCGGATTTATTTTATATGACTTACTCCCATTATTTTGCCATGGCAAATCACCTCCCCAAGTTTCGCTGCACATTTTAGAAACACCCTGTATAATGAATTAATTTTAAATTTTTAATTGTTATTCTATGATTATTATCAAAAGCATGCTCGACGATAATTGATTATTCTGTTATACCATACTTTAAATGAGCTATGTATTCTTGTTTGTGTTTGTATAGATCTTCTAGTTTGCCCAACATATTTTTGGTTACAATCCATATATCGAATTTCATAAATTCCACTTTTTTCCAATATTTCAATTTTGTCATTTGGATCATGTTAAACTGAGTTTGGTATACTAATTTCAAACCTACTTCCTTAAAAACTTTTTGGGGTTCCCTAGTATACTGTGGATTATATGGTATCGAGACATATTTTGTATTTTCGTCTTAATTAACGAAATAAGTGGAATCACGAATGGTCTTTCTAAACACATGCCTATTAATTGGTCTATTTATTAAGTTAGTACTGCAACCATTAAATCTCGCTATATTCTTATCAATCTCATTTTCATTATTAAATATTTCTCTGCTAAGAGCAAAATTAACCATACGGTGTACTAAAAACTGAAAGCTGTCCATATTGTGTTGGTCGCAGTGAAAGGAGTCATTGGGAGTATATCGGTTAGTGGCAGTAATTCTAGTGTGTTACTATTGTTCCTAATCACTAAAGTATCCAAAAATGGTAGTTGGCCATTATTCTCGACTTCATAGTAAATATAATGGTGGGGAAACCATCGTATAGTTCTATTACACAATCTTCGGTATTAGCAGTTTTTGTGTCGAAAATCGAAAAATGACATCAACATACCTGTACCTACCATATTCTTGGAAAATATTCGAACTCCTGATTAATTTTATTTTCAAATTTACTCATTAAAAGATTAACTAAGACGGTCAAAATCCTGCCAAAGGACAGCACTCATCTTTTTCAGTTTTTAATAACTTATGATACCTTATTTCACCTTTTTAACTTGTGTGAAAATTGCGAGTTCAAGAAATACAAAAAAAAAATACGCAGCAGTCAGAACCGCGTTTTATGAATTCATACTGCGCTGCAACACTCCAATGTATTAAAATACAGGAGGAATTAAATGAACCATTTTTATCAAGATAGTTTAAAAATCCTACCGTGCGTCAGCACAGAAATCACATAGGGATTTATGAACAACCACGCAGAAATCCAACACCTAATTACTACGCATATTGTAACCTGGGATTATTTTGAGTATAAATCATTGCGTAACATATGCAAGCTACTGTATATCCACTATAATAAGGCTTTTGTTAAATATTTATATCCTGGGTTTTAGTTAGATAAAGCAAAATATTTCGTAAAAAGTGCATCCAAAGTACTCGCTTCGCTCGCTACGGGGGCTCAAGAAAAGGAAACTAACCAGGTGCTAACCCAAACCAACCGAAGACATACCCAAAATCAAGAAAAAAACTGTTTAGAAACTTAACCTTAAAAAAAGTGAAAAAAAAGCAACGGGTTTTGAGCTCGGGTCGCCAAAAGCCGCCGATTTGAGAACTAACCATCTAGACCTCTCGGCCACGAGGGTTCTTGCTGCAAATTGATTTCATCGCGAAGACGTCGAATGCAATCGCTCGACTCAACGCCACATGATGATGGGTTTTCAAGTGTTTTTACGTCTTCAAATGCTTATAAATTCCTCCTGGACTTCAACACATAATTCGCGTATAGTTTAAAACCCCACAAGATGGCTATGATATTCAGTTTTGCTACTACGCCTCTGCGCAACGACCGTGCTCTCACATAGTGAGAAGTCATAAAACGCGTCATGTGCTTGAATAGAAAAAATACTTAAATCTGGTTCATTTTCATTTTAAGATAGTTTATTATCTATGATAAAACATGAAAAAGCCTTATACAGGTTCCAGACTTTATTTTTTGGTTTAGATTGGGTATATTATTGTAGTTTAATATTTATTTATTAAAAGTTTCCAGTTTCCTTTTTTTACTCAAAAGATTATGATTATGTTTAGAGCAATGCTGCTAAGGAAAATTTTTGAAATATCAATTTTTAGGTGATTTTACAATTTTCAAAAGGCTGTTTTCATTTAGATAGTTTAACAACAGCTCATAAAGAAAATACTTTTTTTTTGTAAATATCTAAAAATGTATTTTCGAACTCATTAATCATTTTTTTAAATATAATAAGTTTCTGAAACTTGGTGGCCGGTCAGAAAATCCCAGAAGAAAATATCCCAGTTAGTTTGGGTTATAATTTTGAGCAATAAATTATTAACATATTCAGAATTTAAAGAGTTATCTAATGATGGGGGTTCATATTCAGGAAGTTGAAAAAATGTATTTACATTAATTTCTCGATAATGTTTAGATTTTAATGATAATAAAGATTGAATTCTCAGCTTTTTTTCTGACTCATATAGCCGAACAGACATATAGTAATGTCTGTACTTTATGTGTTGCCCTCATAAACTTTAGTTATTCATTGCACCTCGTATGCATTTTAATCGCGATACAGTCCACTACCTTACCAACTTAGTGCAAATTTTTCTTATCGGCCTGTGTGTGGCGCCTCCAAAATGCAAGCGCAGGAACTTACATTGGAATTCAAGAATCAATCAAGCGATGGAAGAGGTTCGAGAACGAGCGCGGACCATACCGGCATTTTGACAAATAGACATTTGCTATTTTTTTAACCACCATATTCTTTAAAAATGTAGTTTATTATACGAGTTAAAATACAAAGTAAATCAAAATCGCATTGAACATTTTTAATCACAGCAATCATAAACAAATGGTCCATCTACGCGGATAAAGTTTTTCAGAGGAAAAACACCAGCAAACGAACAGTTAACGTTTAACAATCATAAACATTGAACAGTAAATCGCGAGTGTAGTGCGAAAAAACATAAACATAAATAATAGTGCATAGTGCATCATCGTATCAACCACAATCAGCATAGATCATTAGCAAACAGCAAGGGAAATCATCAAGGAAAAGTTTATCGGTGAATCTGTTCCATGATATTTTCATCCTTGTTAAACACATTTCAAGATTGATTTATTACGGGGGAATACCGTAGGGCGTAGTCCATGATACAAAGAATAACAGGTATGATATTGCGCACGCTACTATCAGCTGACTCGCTCCTGTCGACGTCACAATGAGAGTTGCCGCCATTAAAATCCACCGGTTTACAAGGAGACTTTCAAAATAGTTTTTATAACCTGATGTGTTTTAATAGCCTGATGTGTTTTAAGTTTTTACACTAAAGAGTCTCCAAATTCAACTTAAATGCCACAAATCTCATAAAATGCTGACAAAACACTACAAAATACACGGCAAAATAAACAAAGCTTAACTTTGTTAAATACAATTCCGATATGAGAAGATAAATAAGTAGATCTTTCCATCTGTGAAACAAAACCAATCACTACACGTTCCCTTATAATATCAACTATATATCTATTATAATACCAAATATTTCTTTATGTTCCCTGCTATAATTATCTATAATAAAGTGTATATAGTAGCAACTCTGCTGAAATGTCAATTAACAGGATTTTAAATTATTCTATAAATTTCTTTTGATAAAATCTTTGTTGCTAAAGATTTGTTTCTTATTTATAAAATTTCTAAGCATGATATCTCTTATATGTGCATTCCATATATTGAACATTATTTCTCAATTTTGATTCATATTGATTATTTATTTAGTTTATTAACAAATCAAAATAATAAAATACCTTTCAGTAACCTAAATAAACCCAAAACAGTGATATATTAATAGCATTTTTATTCAAATGTCTAATAATGACCAATTAAATGTAATCGATATAACAGTTCTTACGGCAACTATTTCAAATAACTCTCATTGTGACGTAATGCGCGAACTGGACCGAATTGGGCACTCGGGAATATCATACCTGTTATTCTTTGTATCATGGGCGTAGTCCTACCGTTCTAACATATAGCGGCAAACATACCTATCATTGTTTTCTATTTTTCTCTTTCTTTGTTCTAATAAACGTTTAGAATATTTTACGCAAATTTTTGCATAAATCACAGTACGGCGATTGTGTAGTTTTTATCATAATTTATCGCAAGAGATTTTATTAGTTATCATCATAGCAAAACAAATGCAATCAGACAATCAGTAAATTCTCATTATTTATTATCAAACTATCAGCTAATTATTAAGAAAAATAACGCTTTAGCACATTATTGTATATTGTCGTATTTGTCAATAATAATTTGAAAAAATGCCTAACGTTGCAGAAGCAGAAGCTTATCTTAAACAGCTCACCACAAAACGAGGCGCAATCAAAGGTCTTTTAACAAGATTTTGCAACTTTGTTCATAAAAACTTATCAGATTTAAACGAAAATAAAACCATGCAGTTAGAAACACGATTAAATGATACATTATCATTACTGGAAAAATTCAATGAAATTCAAGAGGAGCTAGAGCTTCTCAACCCCGATGAACTTAGTCCAACAAACACAGAACGCGAACAATTTGAAAATTCTTGCTGTGAATATGCCCAACTTGCAAAAAAAAAACTAATTTTTACGTTTAGGCAAAATAATCCAAGCATATTTTTACCTATTAGTCCGAGAGCTAGTAGTCAAAACATTGGTGTAGGTTCAGGTTGCAATAATTTAAACGTAACTTACCCTATTATCAATGTCCCTACATTTTTTGGTGATTATGAAAAGTGGGGTCAATTTAGAGACATGTACACGTCACTAGTGCACAATGTTCCTAGTCTCAGCGAAGTCAAAAAATTTCAAATTCTTGTAGATGCTCTTAAGGGAGATGCTGCAAAAATAATCGAGTATACTGAAATCACTGACAATAACTATCAGACAGCTTGGAACATGCTTATAGAACGTTATCAAAATAAATCCGTAATCATACAAAAACACGTGAGTTCTCTTATTGAATTGCCTAATGTCACCGGAAAGGAGATTTATATTGCCTGAAACAGAATATCAAAATCGCACAATTTGCAATTTATCAATCAACAAGTCACTCGAAAAACCAATCGAAAAATTTTGGTCAATCGAAGAAGTATCAACGACACAAATCAAGTCTATTGAAAAGCAAGAATGTGAGGAATTATTTTTTAAAACAGTAACTCGTGATCAAACTGGACATTTTGTAGTCAATCTGCCAATTCGTGATAACGTAGGTCAACTGGGCAATTCATTAGACTATGCAATAATGCGTTTACATAGCATTGAGCGTAAATTTCTAAAAATGAATCATTTAAAAATAAATATACAGAATTCATGAGCAACTTGGTCACATGACTAAAATAAACACACACAATATTAATACATTATCACCCAACATTTTTTATCTCCCTTGTCATGGCGTGATAAACGAAAATAGCGAAACCACAAAATTACGCGTGGTTTTTGATGGGTCGTGTAAATCATCCACGGGCGTCTCATTAAACGATATTCTTAAGGTTTAAGCCCGATCTATTAACTATACTTTTGCGGTTTAGGCAGCATAACGTGGTTATCACTGGCGACATTGCGAAAATGTATCGCCAAGTAAACATAGTTGAACACCAACGCGATCTGCAGCGTATCGTTTGGCGTTCCAACCCCGAGGAAGAAATTAAACATTATCGTTTAAATACAGTAACATACGGAACAAGCTCAGCAGCTTTTTTAGCAGTTCGCAGTTTACATCAAGTTGCAATCGAGATTGAACACAAATATCCTAAAATATCATCTATCATTCGTAATGATTTCTATGTTGATGATCTTTTGAATGGTGTCGACACAATTCAGCAAGCCATAGACATTAAAATAAAATTATCATCTTTACTAAGCGAATACGGGTTCGACTTGAGAAAATGGTCGTCAAATAGGCCAGAAGTTCTAAAAAATAATGAACAAAACACAGATTATCGATATTTTGTGACCGAAGATGAAGTTCGGAAAACATTAGGTCTATTTTGGCAATCAAATCACGATGTTCTTGCCTACAAGATAAACGAAACTCAAACATACGAAAAAGTTACAAAACGACTAGTACTATCATTGATATCAAAATTATTTGATCCATTAGGACTTTTATCACCCATCACGATAGTAGCAAAAATATTAATGCAATCCTTATGGGAATTAAAAATTGGATGGGATGACCCCCTCCCCGAAAATCTAACAAAGTCATGGTCAAAATTTAATGGCAATTTACAGCAATAAAATTCTTTACAAATACCTCGATTAGTTATCATTTCAAATGCTATAAGAACAGAAATTCATGGTTTTAGCGATGCTTCTGAAAAGGCTTATTCAGCATGTATTTATTTAAAATCAATTGACGGTGACGGCAACGTATTAGTTAAACTTCTTACTTCTAAAACACGTGTAGCACCCATAAAAATTATAACATTACCACGCCTAGAGCTACAAGGCGCCTTACTACTTAGTCAACTTTATCAAAAGGTAATAATATCTTTAAATATAACTATAAGTCGCACTTTTTTGTGAACGGATAGTACTATCGTCTTAGCATGGATAAATTCTCAACCAAACACATTAAAAATATTTGTGGGAAACCGTGTCAGTGAAATTCAAAACCTGACATGCAATACTCAGTGGCGGCACGTCCCCACAGAGTCCAATTCCGCTGATATTACATCACGCGGAACTGAACCATCCAACCTTCTAGAAAATTCACTTTGGTGGAATGGACCGGAATGGCTCCAAAGGAGTGAAGAATTCTGGCCTAACCAAATCCAATAATCAGAAATTGATTTAGAAAAAAGAAAATCTCAAACAGCCCTTAAGGAAACCCCAAAAAAACTTTTGAATTGTTTTCTAAATTTTCATCTCTTTATAAATTACAAAGAGTAACAGCTATTTGGATTCGGTTTATTAATATTCTAAAAAATTCCCAAAGCAAAATAAAGGGAAAACTAAGTATAGAAGAGCTTGACAATTATTTACTTACTCTAATCAAAATTGCTCAATATGAGTCATTTTCAGAGGACATAAAGTGTCTTAAAGCTACGAAGCATGCACCTAAAAAATCGAGACTAAGAAATTTAGATCCTTTCATAGATTCAAACGGATTTCTACGAGTCGGTGGCGACTATCAAAATCACATCTAGATACAACACAAAAGATCAATACATTCTTGAGCAGCATCATATTTTAACTCGACTCATTATCTCAAACGAACACCATCGGCATTTACACGCGGGAGCACAAACTATTCTGGCTGCTACTCGTGAAAGATTTTGGATCCTTAATGGCCGAACCACAATTCGAAATATCTTGCGGAAATGCACTACGTGTTTTCGGGTAAATCCAAAAAATATTATGAGAAAAATGGCAGATCTTCCTGCTGATAGGGTCACACCGAATCGACCTTTTTATATAGTTGGCACTGATTACGCAGGTCCATATAATATTAAAGACGGAAAAATTAGAAATAGGCAAATAATTAAAGCGTATCTATGTCTTTTCGTTTGTTTTACAACAAAATCAGTTCACCTGGAAGTTGTCAGTGATTTAAGCACAGTATCTTTTTTAAATGCATTTAAACGGTTTGTCGCAAGAAGAGGTTTGTGTAAACGCATATATAGTGATAATGGCACTAATTTCATCGGGGCGAACAGAGCAATCAAAGAACTTTATGAAGCCATTGGGAAAGTTATCATTGATCCTGAGGAAACTTCATGGTTCCTTAAAAATAATATCGAGTGGAAATTTAACCCACCACACTCTCCTCATCGTGGCGGTTTGTGGGAGGCTGCAGTCCGGCAAGCTAAATATCATCTTAACAGAGTCGTAGGGAAACTCATTTTAACATTGGAGGATTTATCTACGGTGTTCACCTAGGTAGAATCAATTATGAATTATCGACCTTTACACCCCCTATCCAGCGACCCCAATGATTTCTCGATCCTTACACCTGGCCACTTCCTTATAGGCCAACCTCTCACCACCTTACCACAACAAGACTTTACCAAACTACCAGAAAATCGATTAAAACAATACCAAATTCTTCAACAAGCAGTACAGTTGTTTTGCAACCGCTGGAGCAAGGACTATCTTCACCAATTGTAACAAAGAACACGTTGGCAGGACAGTTCCCAAGAATCAATCTGTAAAAATAGTATGGTTTTACTAATTGATAATATTCTTCCACCGTTATATTTGAAATTAGGAAGAGTGGTTGATCTTCATAAAAGCAGTGATGGTTTATTTAGAACTGCTACAATTCGCACACCATCTGGTACTACAACTCGTGCTGTTCAAAAACTTTGTATTTTACCTACTTCGGACAGTTAACCCAAGTGAATCAGTTATTGAAAGACTTTCAAATTAAATACTGGAGTCTTTCAAGGGCGGCGGCATGTCTGTACTTTATGTGTTGCCCTCATAAACTTTAGTTATTCATTGCACCTCGTATGCATTTTAATCGCGATACAGTCCACTACCTTACCAACTGGGTGCAAATTTTACTTATCGGCCTGTCGTGTGGCGCCTCCAAAATGCAAGCGCAGGAACTTACATTGGAATTCAATAATCAATCAAGCATGGAAGAGGTTCGAGAACGAGCGCGGACCATACCGGCATTTTGACAAATAGACATTTGCTATTTTTTTAACCACCATATTCTTTAAAAATGTAGTTTATTATACGAGTTAATATACAAAGTAAATCAAAATCGCATTGAACATTTTTAATCACAGCAATCACAAACAAGTAATGTCCACTAGCTAATTGCCTATATTTTCCAAAACGCCCTTCCAATGGGTTCGCTTGAAATCTGCCCAGTAAGACATAAGCATAGCCTAAAGAAGAAAAGCCGCGACACTCGGCTCGTTTAGTGGGGTACGGAATCAAATTTTCTCTCTGAAGCTCACTGTAGCGAGCTACACTACGCAGTTGGAACTCGATGCAAATCATACGCGCTTACCTGGGCCGAAGTGCAATAAATTTTCATAGGAATTAAAATTGAAAAAGATTTGTTGTTTGGGTAAATAGACTATCGTTATGTGTATATATTGTTTTGTTTGTATGTTATATAAATAAGCTAATGTTTATGTGTTAAAATGGGAAAAGGACGGCAGAGTTGTGCAGCTAGTTAGTTTGTTTATTTAAACTTAAATTTGATCAGGTATCGGAATCGGTTCAAATGACTAAAATAAATTGGAACTAACTGAAACTAACCGAAAGTTAATTGAACGACTAACCAAAGCTAGCCAAAAGTAACCATAAGCACCAAAACAGGCTAAAAGTAACTAAAAGTACCAAAACGGGCTAAAACGTATCGGAATAGTTTTAAAATATTGTAGTAAGTTAAATCTAACCCAGATTAATTCAATTTTGGCGACTATCCTAAACACTAAAATTGGTAATAACGTATTGGAACCGAAAGTAATCGAAAGTTGATTGAACGACCCAATTTTGGCGACTAACCAAAACTAACCGAAAACATTAATGTTGGTTATAATGTATCGGAACCGGTTCAAATGACTAAAATAAATTAAAACTAAACGAAAGCTGATTGAACCAACCCAAACTAACGAAAATTAATAATATGGAAACATTCATAAAATATATGTATACACATTTTATAGAAATAACATGTTTCTAATTTTTTTATTAGTCTTACAACCATTTCATCATTTAGCCATGTTGATTTTAGTTTGACAATATTTGTGAATTATATTTCAATACAAAAGGTCTCAAAAGAGCGGGACATATTTTCCGATTTTCGAGTTCTTCTAAAAATTCTAGATATATTTCATGTAGCATGTCGAATAGCATTCCTTACATTTAAATGCAACTATTTTCAAACAGTAACTTTGAAATTGTTGTAACTTTAAACCCTTGTAGAATTTGATCGGTTTAGCTTAGAGCGAAACGATTTGCATCTTCTTATCTTAGTTATTTAGTATCTATCTAGAGATACCAAATTTTCGGTTTGGCGGGGACTATTTTCCAGGTTGTGGTTATGTGGAAGATAAGAATGTGCAAAACTTTTCGTTTGACAATAAACAGTTCGGATTCTACAATAAAGGTTTAAGTCTCAAAAACATTGTTTTTGCTGGTTGTTTTTCGTAAAAGTCGATCGTTATCCAGATATATCCATTATTTCAGATTTGATCAGCATCTTGATAACATTTTGATTCGCTGTAACTTTTTTGTTTTTAAATATATCAAGGTAAACAAAAAAGCAAAATGTAGGGTTGGTAGCCAAGTTTTTTTCTAGATTACATATAAAACAAAACACTAACAATTTTCTGACATAAAAGCCGACTCTATATATTTTTTTAAATAGAAAACCCTGTGTATTACTAAATTTTTGGACTCTCTAGAGAAATCTAAACACATTTCGTGTATAATATCCTATACCTATCTTTAGGTGTTTACGAAATATTGACACTTGAAAGTCGGGCATTTTGACATTTTGACAGGCTTTAAAATCTAAACCGCACGAGATCAAAGAAAACGGTTTGCACATCTGTACCTTAGGTTTTCATAAGCTTTCATATGACAGTGGCTTTGAATTTAACCGGAGGTTTAAAAATTCCGGTTAATTTTATCCGCGGGTTAAATTCAAAGTTACTGTCATTCGATAGCTCATGAAAACCTAAGACAGGAATATGCAAACCGTTTTCTTTGCTCTCGTGCGGTTTAGATTTTAAAGCCTATCAAAATGTCAAAATGCCCGACTTTCAACTGTCAATATTTCGTAAACACCTAAAGATAGGTATAGGATATTATAGGTACACAAAATTTGTTTAGATTTCTCTAGAGAGTCCAAAAATGTAGTAATATACAGGGTGTTCCATTTAAAAAAATATAGAGTAGGCTGATATGTCAGAAAATCGTTAGTGTGTCGTTTTATATGTAATTTAGAAAAAACTTAGCTACCAACCCTACATTTTGCTTTTTTGTTTACCTTGATATCTTTATAAACAAAAAAGTTACATCGAATCAAAATGTTATCAAGATACATTGAACGCACGGTACATGTTGCACCGATTTAGCGTAATTGTGCACTTCATGCATAAAGTAGTTCGTGAACTATAGCCAGATCAAAAATTTACTTTCATTTCACCATCTGGACAATATTTTTATCTAGTGAATAAAATGAAAAAGCTGTTACGAAAAAATATGCAAAATCGTACATAATACGTTTATAAAATTGTGCAGGTTGCTAAGAATCTATATAAAACAAAATTATGTACTTATATAAGATCTTTTTTAAGCTTAAAAGAGAACAACTAGATAAATTAAAATTTTCAAAATTATTATTGCAGATCTTCACAAGTTCGTCTAAAACCGTAACTACTTGTGCAATATAATCTCTCATATAAAAAAAACTTTTGTTGTGTATAGATCTTGTTGATATTTGAAGATTATCTTGGAGCTTATATTCTATTATAGTTATCCATTTCAGTTTATTTCAATTTCAATTTATTATATGTGTGCAATATAATCTCTCATATAAAAAAAACTTTTGTTGTGTATAGATCTTGTTGATATTTGAAGATTATCTTGGAGCTTATATTCTATTATAGTTATTCATTTCAGTTTATTTCAATTTCAATTTATTATATGTGTGTTATAACGTTAAAAAATAAA
The DNA here is from genome assembly GCA_016904865.1 of Pissodes strobi. Lineage (NCBI taxonomy): Eukaryota > Metazoa > Arthropoda > Insecta > Coleoptera > Curculionidae > Pissodes > Pissodes strobi. Next base: position 7,273 of record MU185841.1, on the reverse strand, counting down.
TAATTCTCTACATAAATGAGTTGTTTTATTGATCGTAATTTATCAAAATAATATGTAACTCAATTATATTTTTCTTTAGGTAACTGACTTTTCTTTCAAGAATGCTGTACTTACTACAAGTAATCTACATTCGCCATTCTTAATTTCCCTTCAAAAGACATTTTTAAATATTTATTTCAGGTGTAATGTTTAAATAAATATCCGGCTCTCTTTATGTAGTTTTTTGGATCAAAAAATTGGTTATTCTCTACTCGAAATAAGCAGTATTTTATAAATCATATATTTTGTAGTGAAAGTTTAAATAAAATAATAAGGGAGAGTAACAATTTTAAGTCCCAAAAACTTTGAGTACGGCTCACTTCACTAAAGATTGCCGTGGGGTTGAGGTCAAGTTAGATTTATTTATTTCCTCCCCACTACATAGTGATAAAGTTGGTCCTCGCTTGTCAAAGGTGCCGCGCTTAAGTGTCGCAGCTATATTTTTCTTTAGGCTATGACATAAGTCATAATATGCTCAGTTAAACACTATTCAGTCATGTCCAGTAGTCCATGAATGGTATGGCTTAATGCAGTGTGGGTTTGTCGAGTCAGTGCATTTGAAAAATTAGGCGAATGCCAAGAATCTAGCCAATTTTGCATTTTTAGCAGAAAATTAAATTTCGGATCATCATTGGAGTCCGATAGTATTTGTCTGGTGAAAGGTTCTTGAGATTTATCTAGTAAATGTTTGCCTTTAAGGGGGTTTTAACATTACCTATTCTCCACCAGGTTCATATAATATTAATAAATTCTGCTATATCTTATGAATGTGACAAATTATTAACAAGACCTTTCAGAGCCTCTATAATAAAAGGATTAAATATTTTAAGAGCTAATTTATCATTTTGCCTTTCTATAGAGGATGGAAAAAGAGCCTTTAAACTAAGGAATTACCCATGTTTTAAGATTTTGTATTATTCTAGTTCATGAAGTTTTTTGAGCATTGAAAACGAAGCACATTTTTTTTGGCCTGTCTCAAAATCGGGATAGAAATATGTAGTTGTTAAAAATACATTTTAGTAGATGAACAGTGTTGAACAGTGCCAAAAAGGTATAATAATGGTCTTTCTCGGGCAATACGATGGGGGAAAACTATACTGAGTTCATTCCAGGGTGAAAAATTACTCATTGCCTTGCTGTTTTCTTCATTATTGTCACTACCTGTACAAAATACTATGTAGCCAAGTTCTTCCAAATTTTCTATTATGGTCTTGATACAACTATATAAGATTTCTGAATCAAGTTTAGCTACAGGAGATATGTGAATTACTTCTTTAAGGTTTGAGCAAGGACTTGCGATCATAAATGAAACTGCAGATGATGCTAAAGTATTGCTATTATTTACTGATGTTCCTACAGTGTTCCCTGCCTTATAAACCAAATAGGGGTCAATATAAATTTCAACAAAAAGTAATATAACATTTTTATCCTTATTAGTTAAATATTGAAAAATGTTACGAGCATAGGTTAAAAAAAATGTTTTTCATGAATATGGAGATATGTTAAGAATCTGTTACGAACAGATTTTACTGTATTAGGATGAGGTAAAATAATAGGAGCAGGATTACGCAAATATTTATAGGAATGAGGGCTTATAGTAAAGAAAATTGAACATAAAACAATAGTGCTCGGTGAATATCGACATCTCTCTTTTGAGATACTCAACAAAGTTAGCTGTTCTGAAATAAATTTGAGATTCAGTGTAAGTTCATCGTAGCCATTTAGGTTTAAAAGAATATCTGTTAATTTTTTTTTTGTTTTCTCGTCTTGGTCAGAAGTACGTTGATGTGAATTTAACTCGCTCTCGTTATTGGGAGTTTCACTAGTACTCGGGAGGTCATTATGAAGATGAATTTATATTATATTGTATCGATTAAACTTTCTAATTCATCCTAACTGCCGGATATAAATGGGGATGTTTAATTTATTATTGAAACATAAATAGACTGGCTACACAAAAATGTTTCTAATATTAAATTATTACAATCGCTAATATAGGACCAGGAGTATATTCAAGCTTACGTAGAGTTATTTTATCTATAGCCCTGACTGAAAACCACCCTTCCAATAAAATTTGAAAATAGTTTTTAAAACTCCTCAAAGTTTTAAAAAAATGTAGCCACTCTATGGATATTAAACTCCTCATTACTTTGCTCTATTGCTTGCAAAAAAGTGATTACTCAAGTTTCTTATTTTTCTTTCGTCTTTACTATTACGAACACACATTTTTTGAAAAATAATTGTGGCAGTTTGGGAAAATAGTTGGTACGGCATTTTCCTTCACTCACTCGAGTATTTTTTAAATGTACTAATTTTACCTGATTTAGTATCCTGTTCCGAATGAACCCAAATTATATTACCTCCAGAAAAATGTAACTCAGACACTTTAGTGTTTTTATTGGGTAACCGAGTATTTTTTAAATGTACTAATTTTGCCTGATTTAGGATCCTGTTCCGAATTAATCCAAATTATATTACCTCCAGAAAAATGTAAGGAGTTCTTGTAAAGCGATGTTCTAGGTGTTGTACGACGAACTTGTGCGTTTTTGCCGTTTGTCGTGACTGTCTGACAGGCGTTGCCAGGGGCGGGATGAGGCGGGCCAAATCCTCGGAACATCTGGCTTGAAAATATCTGTGAAACAGGGACATCTCGGCCACATGTCTGCGGTGTTCCAGACTATCCAGAATCCGGGTAAACTCCGGGTCGCCGACAAGACGCAATAGTTTGAGGGCGTGGTTTTCTTGCCTTTTTTGGAACACGTTGCACTCGAGCGACTTTCCAAGAAGATGGGTAAATCCCTCTTCCGTAAGACAGAGAAAAAGCGTAAAAAAACGGGTGTTAGTTCGTTGGCGCAGTTCTTTAACACGATGGCAGGTATTCCGTCCGGTCCTGATGCCTTTTGCGTATCTAGTTCTTTAAGGATTTTACGAATATCACGGCGATGACACTTGACTTCTGCCATGGTAGTGTTGATGTTTGATATGGTGAAAAGAGCCTTGCCTTAGAGGACGTTTAAGGTAGAGTGCGATGAAAACATTTTGGTGAGCATGTATGCATTTTCCTTGGCTGTAGTCGCCGTGATGTCACCTTTGTCTGTCAAAGGTGGGAGAGACGTTTTTGTAAAGTTATTACTTACTGCCTTTGCTACCGACCAGAAATTCCTGGAGCCCCTGGGGCATTGCAAAATTTTATTCCTGATCTTTTGATTGTGTTTGTCCTTAGTTTCGTCGATCACACGTTTGCATTCGTTTCTCGCTTCAACAAAATAATTGCGATTTTCAGGGCTCTGATTTTGCTGCCAGTACTTGTAGGCTTGCTGTTTCCTACCTACAGCTCTCTCGCACCTTCTGTCGAACCAGGGCTTTCCTTTTGACGGTAACTTGATGGAATTTGGGATCTATGCTTCCATTCCTGAGGAGTTTACTTACGTAATCTCTTCGCAGCAGACTGACGGGTCGTTAGTGCCAAAGCAGACGTCGAGCCAAGGAAAATCTAGGTAGAACTCCCTTAGATCGTCCCAGTTTGCAGAATTGCAATGCCAGATTTTGCGAGACAATGGTAGAAGTGGCAATTCACAAACCACTGTAATAAGTTTGTGGTCGGAAGTACCTAATGGCGGACCAACGGTAATTGTGTACTGGTCAGGATTCGTGGTTAGAAAAAGATCCAGGAGGGCGGCGAATTCGCTCCTCTCTGAGATTCGAGTTGGTTCGTCTACAAGTTGTGTGAGCTCGCTGCTGATGGCAAATACTTCAGCTCCTCTACCCTCTACCTTCGTTGTCGGTCTTGTTGTGATGTTTGAGCAAGTGTGTGTTGTGGGCATTGAAGTATCCCAGAATGATTATTTCTGAATTGTGGTGATCGACCTGTATTGAGTCAAAAGTGGTAGCTAGTGTTGTAAAAAAGCTTTGGTAAACGTGGTTACTTGGCGGTGAACTTGAGCCACATGACGTCAAGGTTGTTCGGTTCGCGGTGACATGAAAGGTCGTTTTGGACAAAAAGGCATATTCCGAACTTATGTCTAAATCGGGTGTGTAAGTCGTAAACTGGATAGGGGTAGTTTACTGTTGTTGTAGAACGTACCTGTGTTTCTGTAAGGGCTAGTATGTCTGGTCTATTTGCTTGTAGATGTTGATGTACCGAATTTATGTTTGTAATTAGGCCTCTTACGTTGCAGAAATCTATTCTAAATTGGTTGGGTATCTTAGCTGTCTGTACAATGCGGAATGACGGGCACCCAGGGCCACCCAGCGCCCGGAGATCCGAATGGCCGGGGAGTTTACTTCCGGAATATTTTGATCCTGGAAGCACCATCATGTCCATATTCCTACTGTGGAACCCGGAACCACCAGCGCGGAAGCGGAAGGTGATTCGGAAATCCACTTAGCGCTTCCCAGACCATCCCACGTCTTTCACCGGACGATGCGAGTAGGCGTATGCATCTACCACCTAGGGCCGCTTCTACTGGATGCATCGGCCTCAGACTCATTCCTTTGGTGTTCCCTAGTCTGACAGGGGTAAGAATGGGGTTTGTTGGGTCACTCCACAGTGATCAGCTTCAGACTTTGTACTTTGGTGTTCTCCAGCCTGGAGGAGGACGATGAGATTTGATGAGCCACATCCCCTGGCAACTCGGAATGCGGGGGCGTTACTCCCCGTAATCAAGCTGCTCTCACCAGTTTGACGTTCCTGCCAGCTATACAATGCAGCCCCTCTTGTCACAAACTGTCATTGATCAGCTCCAGACTTTGTTCTTCGGTGTTCCCCAGCCTAATAGAGGAAGACGGTATTTGATGGGCCACATCCCGTGGCAACTCGGATGGCAGGGACATCACTCCCCGTAATCAAACTGCTCTCACCAGGCTTACGTTCCGGCCAGCTGATACAATGCAGCTCCTCTTGTCACAAACTGTCATTGATGAGCTTCAGACTTTGTACTTCGGTGTTCTCCAGCGTGGAGGAGAACGACGAGATATGATGGGCCACATCCCGTGGCAACTCGGAATGGCGGGGGCGTCACTCCCCGTAATCAAACTGCTCTCACCAGTTTGACGGTCCTGTCAGCTAGTACAATGCAATGCAGCCCCTCTTGTCACAAACTGTGATTGATCAGCTCCAGACTTTGTACTTCGATGTTCTTCAGCCTGGGGTAGGACGATGGGATTTGATGGGTCACATCCCGTGGCAACTCGAAATGGCGGGGGCGTCACTTCCCGTAATCAAACTGCTCTCACCAGTTTGACGTTCCTGCCTGCAAGGTATCACTTTTTTGAAGCTAAAAACATGAACTTTTGGTCCTTTAGGATAGTTCGCACGGCAACCTGGAGCACAGCATCTAAACGGCATTGTTCACATAAGTTTGATCAAACTAAAAGTACTAATTATAAACAAATTCACCGAAAATCATTCGAAAATCGATCAATAATATACTTCCGAATAAGAACGCTAAACTAAAAATTATTTTCCCACTTTACGCTGCTGGTCGTAGATAAATTACGCATGTGCTATATAAACGTTACTGTTAAACACACTAAAAGTACTAATTATAAGCAAATTCACCGAAAATCAATCGAAAATTTAACAATAATATATTTACTCCTAAATAAGAATGCTAAGCTGCTAACCTAAAAATTATTTTCCCACGTAACGCTGCTAGCAACTCTGTTCCTAATCTATATTAATGACCTGCTGACTGAAACGAATAATTCTGTTTACAGTTTTGCAGATGACAGTACCCTTGTCTCCCAATTTAGATCAGAAAAACCCTTACCAGCGAAAGAGACTTATCACCGCAGACAGGGGCAGATTACAGCAATTAATCCAAGACCTGGAGAAAGTTTAAACTTGGGGCGACAGAAATTTGATCCAGTTCAATGCAGCAAAGAACCTAGCAGCCACGTTTACCAAGAGGGCCAATACGGCGGGCCCTGACATCATTATGGCAGGATCGACAATTCCTTCATCCCCGTCAATCGGACTGCTGGGTGTCTCGGTCAACACCAATATGTCCTGGCATAACCACGTTGCTAACATCGTAAAATCGGATGCCCAGAGGCTTGGTGCTCTATTTCGCAACAAAAAACTGTATACACCGAAGCAGTTGATCTTGCTCTACAAATCGCCAATAAGACCTTGCTTAGAATATTGCTCACACATCTGGGGTGCCGCAGCAAAGCACACCCTAAAGCAGCTGGATTCCATTCAGAGGAGAACTGTGCGTCTTGTCGGCGAACCGGAGTTCACTCGGAATCTGGATAGTCTGGAACATTGCAGACATGTGGCCGAGATGTCTCTGTTTTACAGATACTTTCACGGCTGATGTTCCCAGGATTTAGACCGACTCATCCCGACCCTAACAACGCCTGTCAGACAGTCACGACAGACGGCAAGAGCGAACCAGTTCGTCGTACAACTGGAAACACCTAGAATATCGCTTTACAGGAACTCCTTTGTCTGGCGCACTGCGTCACTGTGGAACTCACTCCCAGGACATCTGTTTCTTCCTAATTATAACCTACAACTTAATTAGTTTTAGCGGATTCGCTTCACCTTTGTATTAAGAAAGTAATTATTTTATCTGCGGCGTTGGTCGACAAGAAAAGTCTTCTTAAGTTATTAGCATAATTGAGATTTACTACATCTGAATATTCTAGCTTCACAACTCCTACTATACATTATGAATTCAATATTAGGCGGTAAATAGTATAGATATACTGGCGGCAGGAAGTATATCGATCAAATGTTATTATGGTTTTAAAATGCACTTAGTCTAATCAGTCGCTGAGTTATTAGAAGTACATATGTTCACTAAGATCACTACACACATTATTTGCAACGAGTGGCTCTTCTGAATACGAGTTATTGCTCTAACTGTAGTTAATTTCGAACGTTTGTGGTTACTACCTGCGAAGGAAGAACCAATACATTCAAACCCGATTTTTAAAACATTTCTTGAAATTTTTGATAGTTCTAGCAGCATAGTCTGCAGAACCACCAATGCGATTTAACATCTCATTTACAGCAACAATAATTCATATGGAGGCTTCTTTTTGAATTTCGTTCGGGGAGTATGCCTGACAACCTGTGACACAGGTCACAGGTGGCACCTGCCCAGACCTACTTGCAAATCATGCTCCCATATGAATTTTATGGTCTTCCGAAAAAGAACTTTGCTTCTGTATTTTTATTTATAAAATATATAGACCAATAGACACCTATTTATATATATATATA
>MU185840.1:79357-100831 GCA_016904865.1 Pissodes strobi | reverse complement strand
TCATTTCATTATAGTACATCTGTTTGTTACTGATTAATTTATTAATTAATTTCCAATTAATCGCTGGTTCATTCTTCATCCTTGATTTTATTTTTGGGGCATCTTGTTACTGATTCATTCACTCATTAATTGTTAAATGTCAATTCGTCCATTCTTGATATTTGACTTTATTTTTAAGTTCATGTTTATTCATGTTATTTCTCAATTTTTTTCTTATTACTGCATCTGTTATTGATTTATTCACTCATTAACTATTGATGATTCAATCGTTCATTCACTCATCAATTATTTCTTTATTTAAGTTCATGTTATTTCTAAATCTTCATTTGATTAATACATCTGTTTGTTACTGATTAATTAATTAATTCATTTCCAATTATTCACTGGTTCATTCTTTATCCTTGATTTTATTCTTAAGTTCATGTTATTCCTTAATCGTCTCTTTATTAGGGCATCTGTTACTGATTGATCCACTCATTAATTGTTAAATGTTAAATCGTTTATTCTTCATATTTGATTTTATTGTCAAGTTCATGTTGTTTCTCAATTTTTTTCTTATTATGGCATCTGTTGTTGATTTATTCACTTATTAACTATTGATGATTCAATCGTTCATTCACTCATCAATTTTTTTTTATTTAAGTTCATGTTATTTCTAAATCTTTATTTCATTAGTACCTCTGTTTGTGACTGATTAATTAATTAATTCATTTCCAATTATTCACTGGTTCATTCTTCATCGTTGACTTTATTTTTAAGCTCATGTTATTCCTTAATCGTCTCTTTATTAGGGCATCTGTTACTGATTCATTCACTCATTAATTGTTAAAAGTTAAATCGTTTATTCTTCATATTTGATTTTATTTTCAAGTTCCTGTTACTTCTCAATTTTTTCTTATTATTGCATCTGTTATTGATTTATTCATTATTAGCTGTTGATGATTCAATCGTTCATTCACTCATCAATTATTATTTTATTTAAGTTCACGTTATTTCTAAATTTTCATTTTATTAGTACATCTGTTTGTTACTGAGTAATTAATTCATTTCCAATTATTTACTGGTTCATTCTTCATCGTTGACTTTATGTTTAAGTTCATGCTATTCCTTAATCGTCCCTTTATTAGGGCATCTGTTACTGTTTCATTCACTCATTAATTTTTAAATGTTAATTTGTTCATTCTTCATATTTGACTTTATTTTGAAGTTTATGTTATTTCTCAATTTTTTTCCTATTATTGCATTTGTTATTGATCTATTCACTCTTTAACTATTGATGATTCAATCGTTCATTCACTCATCAATTATTTTTTTATTTAAGTTCATGTTATTTCTAAATCTTCATTTCATTAGTACATCTGTTTGTTATTGATTAATTAATTAATTAATTTCTAATTATTCACTGGTTCATTCTTCACCCTTGATTTAATTTTCAAACTCATGTTATTTCTTAGTCGTCCATTTATTAGGGCATCTGCTACTGATTCATTCATTCTCATTAATTGGTAAATGTTAATTCGTTCATTCTGCATATTTGACTTTATTTTCAAGTTCGTGATATTTCTTAGTTAGTGCATCTGTTATTGATTTATTCACTCGTTAACTATTGATGATTCAATCGTTTATTCACTCATTAATTATTTTTAGGCTATATAACTTGGCTTTAGGTTAGGTTAAAATTTCTTCAAGTTTTACTTTGCACTAAACAAACCAACTCAAATCACGAAGACGAAGATACCTAGATAATAACGAATTAGCTCCGATCACTTTAATACGCAAGGTTAGGATGCTTTAAATTAGTTTGCTTTGCTTTCCCATTTTTAGCACCTCTACCAGAGTTCAAAAAATATTTATATCAATACAACGCAGAAAAGAAGTAAAACACGCAATCTAAGACAACGCTGAAAATACTTAAAACGCGCAAATAACATTATGTGGAAGGTTACAAGCGTTCTGTGAACATAGTACCACAGCCAACCCGACTAAAACTATACTTATCTCACCTGGTCTACGCCGATATCACCTTTGGCCTTCTGAACGTAGGCTGCCAGGCGCCTCGGGACCCATAAACTCACAGTGGCATTTGAGGTAGTGTCCACCCTCACATCCCGTAGGCCTATTTAGGAAGCTTCCGCGTTACAGAACCTCAGCTAAATAACGCCGCCTGATTGGCTAGATAAGCACGTGTGTTACACTAACCCTGCCTGACAATGTTGTTTACGTTGTTTCACTTCACGCATTATTTGTATTCATGCAATCCCCTCCGCTTGCTGCGGGGCGCAACCAACAAAAACTAACCCAAGGCAGGCTAAAATAACTAACTAATTCAAAAAAAAAATAAATAAAAAATTGTTGCAAGGGCTGGGCGTCGAACACATCACTTTGCGTTCTAAAAATACGCGAGTCTTACCATCTGAGCCAGACATTCACATTCCAACTTTTCTCGAAAGTCTCATACAAGTGCGTGAAGTGAAAAAACGTAAACAACGTTGACGGGCGGGGTTGGAGTTAGCCAATCAGGCGGCGTTATTTAGCTCGCGTTCTGTAACGCGGGGGTTTCCTAAATACGCATCCCGTAACTCTGTGACTGCAGTCGGTACCAAAAAAAATCAACCGGACTGATTGGTAGCTACTTGGTTAGCTACTTATCTCGCTACAAATAAAAACCCTAAAAGAGAACCAGCTTTAAGTAAGCACTCTCGTACTTTTAGAACACTCTCCACACAAAAAATATTTAAAAATAATAAAAATACCGCCATAGCAATTTAGCCATCTTTGACAAAATGGCGAAGGCCAAATAGCCAATAAACAATATTATCACCCTATAGGTAATCGGCATATTAAAAGCCCTATCTGCTGTTTTACTTTAATTTGCCCTTTTAAAAATTAAAACCCTAGGCAAGCTGGCCCATTTATGCAATTAATATTAAATCATTCACTAAGCTTATGTAGTACTTTAAAAGTTCTTGTAGTGAAAAATTGAAATTAGAAAAGGAATTTATTAAAAATGATATACAACCATTTTACAACCTATATCTTATTATACAATAAGAGTTCCCATAAACAGAGGAATCAGCTATGAGTGATCGGTTGCAACATGATACCGAGGACGGCATCATGAATTACTGAATTCAATACGTTTCATTTCCTCTGAATATTACTTCTTGTAAAAGTAAGGAATATAATAAAGTTATATTATGCCTGTTCCAGGTCCAAGTTATCTTCTGTTCGATGATAGTGCATGATATAATAAGTGAATGAATTAATAGCTTTTGAATATGATTCAAGAATAACACTTTCTATATAGCAGTATTGTGCAGTACATTCCATCCCCTCTGAGAACCGTTAGAAAACTATACTGTAAAAATATATATTTACCTAGCTACGTAGGGTTTTGGTGGTGATGACGAATGGGAGCAAGGCTCTCTCCTACAGGCACCCCTTGAGGAAGGCAGACAGCGTATTTTGTTCTGGAATCTTCCACGCGTGGCCAGTAACCAAAAACAAATCTTGACTTCAAATCCAACAAATCCATAGTCAAATTTACGCCACCAAACTGGTTACTATGCCAACTTCTCTAGCCCGAAATAAGATTATCTCCGTAAGGGCTAATTAGTAATTCTTAAACTTTTTGTCAAGCTTACGCACTACCTACTCTTAGGAGGGTTTACCAAGAAAGAGCATGAGGTCAAGTCAAGATCGTCTACCTCGAACGTCAAGGTTCAATGTCTAAGGGTCAGAAAAAATTCGACCAATAGGCCCGCTTCACATTGTACTGCAACACCTCGACACCCACCAAATTTAATAACATCTTCATTCTTCAATACGCAATAAAACGTACCTAAGGCTGTATAATCTTATGTATTGCTGGCAGGATAAAGAAAACCGACCACTATGGCTAATCAAATAGAAACCACCTCATACCGGCCCGCCGCCATTTTAAACTCCTGACATCAAAACGCTAAAAACATAAATACGCGGCGCAATAATTCACGCCTAAACGTACCTTTAACCAATAGATTGCGTCCCTGTTGGAACCAGCTACGAAATAACCCGGGCGGTGTTGCCAAATCTAAGGAACACAACGCAAACACTTACATCAAGCGAAAGCTTAAACAGTCGTTTAACATCAAACTGATGATAGCACATCAATCAAATGTTGTTTCTTGTTGGCTTGGTTCCCAAACATATCAAAATCGCATGAGGATCGCTAGAGAAGCATGTACACTTGGCAACATTCTAAGGGTACCCCTTAAATTTAGGCAACCAACAATGATTGTCAAAGTCAGCTGTCCCATCTCATCTGAAGGTTATAATATCAGAAATAAACATTGACTGAATTTTCAACTTTTCCTATTAAATATAACACAAACTCCGAAACCAATATTTCTGACATCCATAAGACTGTTTTAATGTATATTATCGATGAGAAGATTATTATTCGGGAAGGTAAGAGAACTATGAATGTTTGAAATGCACTGCTATAAATGCTTGTAACTTTGAAGGTCTCCTCGATAGCGATGGCCAGAATACAGTACGATTTATTGATTGATTAGGTGCTAAGCCAGTGAACAATGTTCATATAGCTCGATCGATCCTATCAAACAGCCCGCGGCCCGAGAAAATCGAGTTATGTATACGACCACAGAACTCTCAATTTTCCCTGGAACAGCCCGATAAAAGGCTTGGGTCATACGACAACCATGCAGGTATTTAAACGAGTAAGTAGTATTATATTTGGCTTGACGGACTAGCATAATAGATGCAGGATTAAAGTTGAAATAACTGACTTTATTTGACCTCTATCTGTTACATGTTTTCATACTAAATTGACTTGTAACAACAGCACAGATAATACCAAAATACCTTCGACATTCTTAACCCCGTGGCCAAAGGTCGCATTTTGAAGACGAGGTATACCAGCGCAAAGCTGTGACATTCATCAAAGATTTAAAATATGTTTCTGTAGGAAGGTATCAATAGTAATCTACTGGATCAGGGGACGAACATTTTCTTTAGAAATCATGTAGGCCTTCATTCCCAAAATGAAATTTGAGAAAATTTACACAGTTTTCCATTTGATGTCGTCTTTCTTCTATCGCTTAAGTATATTTTATTTATTCCCATGAAAGTTAATGCTCAGTAAAACAGAGAATTGTTGTTTTTAATAATGAGACTTGAATTAGAGCATCCTATACCGTTTTAGATCGGCTGTGTAATTAAAATTTTGTAAACTTCCAATTTATACAGGGTAGCCAGAAAAGTTAAGGGACAATCTTAGTACAATATGCATATAATTTCATGAGATATAAAGTTGACAGTTTTCGAGATATTGGTCTTTTTAATAAAAAAAACTTGGTACACTCGGTACCTATATTAGAAATAATAAATAATCCGGATTATCATGAGTCGCACAAAAACTCACCTGGCGTTAAACTGCATTAGTAATTAAACCGAAATTCGTACCTACACAGGATGAAGCAAAACTACTACTAAATAATATTTCTATAAGGCTTACTAATGTCATTTACGTGCACAACCTTCTTTATGTAATCATAATATGCACATTACCCTATTAGTGGCGTATAGGGTACATTATCACAAGGTTATAAATAATTATATATGAAATATTATATAACTTTTTGTGAGGCGTCAATGTTTTTAGTCGCGATTTTTATCGGATTTCTTAATCAGATGCCGATACATTCACGTCGTAAAAATGTTGCACGATTCGCCGATCATGGGTTCAATTACCATATTACCAAGTATACAGGGTGCGCCAAACTGGACGACATATTAGACTTATCTAGAGAACGACACAAGACAAGGCTATGACATTTTGACAATAAAAATTTGCGGCTGTAGTATTGTAACTACTTGTAACTGACACCAACTTTTGAATTTTAAGTAAAGCAACCTGTATATTATTAGACTTTGAACTCTAGGGAAGATTCTAATCATATTTTTGAAACATTAATTAATATTAATAATTGTCAACCGCGAAACCGGCTTTATTATAAAATACGAACTTCTGTCATCACAAAGCTGGTATTTTCGTAGCACTTTATCAAAGATATACGTGCCTTGTAAATTTTGATAGATATTGAAATAAAATTGTACAGGTTATAGAAGAAAGTAGTGAAGCTCCGGTACATAAAAGCATGAGAACTCTATTTTTCTTTTAAATGAGAGACCCAGTATTTTTTATTCGCAATGAAATGACCATTGAATCCTGTAATGAATTTTGTAAGAAAACCAGAGAGCAAACCGCATTCATTTAAATCTCTCTGACATTTATGAGTAATTGCTCGATAAGGAAATATTTGTGTAGTACTTAAATCTAATAATGCTATTTTAATTTACCTCTTAAAAGATAAACCGCATAATTACTTATACTTGAACTCGGAACTTATTCGGAAATATAATTTTACAATTTTAAATTTACCCATTAAGTGAAAATAACATTTAATTTTCCCACCTTAAAATGTGTGACCGGAACTGTGTTGTGTCTCATTCTCTCGCAGGCTACATCTTATAGATCTATATCTTTTGATTGTTGTCGCTTTTTTCGTTTCAAATCACTCCCGTCATTACCCGGTTAACGGCGCTAAAGAAGTTTTCACTTCAAAAAAACCGCCAAAACCGTCTTATTCGTTACAGATTCAATAAACCTCTAATAAATGATAACGAAATCTCTGTATATATATGCCATGCAACTTTGTTTTTGAGTCACTTTACAATTAAAAATATCTATTTATATCTGGCCTCAGATTAGCTTTACCGAATCGTACATCTCACCCTGTAGGTATCGAGGTAACAGCATTAACCATCCGATAGTCTCGTTGTTAAAGGCGGTCGCGCATCACGTTTTTTTATTACCTCTCACTGACATTGCATCGAAAACTTGAAATCCTCAGCATCAATTTGAAATTTATAAAAGTGCTTTATTTTAAGAACACACGCCATTTGACATTTAAAAACCATCGGGCACGTTTACGCCGTCGTCTTAGATACGTTTTGTAATGTATTAGTACGTTTTGGACATACCTTCTATCTCTAGGACTCGATAGGCATATGTATAAAAACTAGTATCGGATATATCGACTGGAAATAATGTAAGTAAACGAGCTTAGTAGATTACGGGCAATACTCAATTTGGAGCGATATAATTTTTTATTCTCCCTTAACCGTAATTATATTAATACTTTTCCAAATCGAACAATTGGCGACGAGAATTTTTTTCGAATTCACTTACTTACAAAATGCTGCAAGCGATAGGCATTCTAGGACCTCTGCAGACTTTTGATCCCTGATCATCTAGCATTGGACCTGGGGGCGTATATCACTCCTGTTGGGGAAACACCCCAGCATGTGTATTAACTTATCGTTTTTCACCGTACAGTTTGGTGATAACACCCTGAATGTTCGTAGTATGTATCACGGGCCGATATTTGGCGATTGTATTTCAAGCGAAAATAGCCTAAAACTCGCAGCCGCCCTTTAGCGTTTCGAGCGCAATTGTATTTGTTAGCGAAACACCCTCGTAGTCGCTCAGTCTAGCGCCGCATAGTTCATCGTTACTTTAGTCCGATTCAATGAAAAATTAAATTTGCGTCGCTAGACAAACTTCAATTTTGGACGGATTGAATTTGGCGCGTAAGGACCCCAAGATTAAGGTTGGTGGTTAGAGATATATCCGGTTCCGGATTAGCGTCCTTGTCGAGAATCTTCAACGTCGCGTGCAAAGGTTCGGATTTTTGCGTATTGAATTTCGATTGGTTATCAATTTTTGGTTGTGATGCGTAATTGTTGTCAGTCATAATTTTCGTAGTGGTGGTTGAAAGATTATTCCACGTTGTATTGGCGAATTTGGTTTGGCGTCACTTTTGAGTCAACCTGTCGTCAAATTGGCAGATTTGGGTGCCGGCTGGAAATATTTTTTGATTTTGCCTTTTGAGGGATTAATCCGGAAACTCCAGGAGAAAATTGTGCTAAGTGGCTGGACAAAATAGAGCAACTGGCACAGATAAATCATTGGGATGAAAAAACGACAATATACCACATGCAGTCGCGTTTAACAGGGTTGGAAATAATTTGGTATAATAATTTGGAAAATTATAGACCCGAGTGGGCCAAATGGAAAAATCTATTAACCCAAGTGTTCCCGGATCGATCTTCCTACGGCACTTAAAAAGATGATACACCCACACAAAATGCCGGAAGAGTCATGGACCGAATATTATTTTGGAAAAACTCAACTTCTACGACAATGTAACATAACTGGCAAAAATGTCGTTGCCATGGTAACTGATGGTATCCAAGACAGTGCAATACAATCGGGAGCTAAGGCTGGCAGATATCTGACGCCTGAGGAACTCTATAGTGACTACTTATCTACTCTAACTTGTACAGTTCGACGTGAACGTACCAGACATGAGTCTGGTCTAACTTGGTCCGAAAGTGACATTTGTTTAACTGCCGCCATGGCAGTGTCAGTAAATTATTGGGCACTTCTACGGCCAAATTGAAAGGTGGACTTATTTGAGGCTGAAATACCCATATTAATTGTGCCGGATAGATTGCATGCAATACCAATCTTGATTGGTCGATCAGTATTAAATAAAGAAAATGTAATAATGGTTATCCAAGACAGCACTACTAGAGTTTTTGATTATGAGCTGATTTTATTGCCACACCTGAATGCCTTACCTCAAAAGAAAATGACCTTGATATCCGAAGCTAGTAGAATTATACCTGCAGATCATGTTAGATTGGTTAAGTGCGTGTTAAAGAACAGTTACTATACTGGCGATATTTTTGTGGACTTAAGACATTCTAATCAACCTGGGCAAGAAAACGTGTTTACCAAGTGTGTTGTGTCGACAGCTGAGGTCATGATTCCATTTCTAAACGCTTCCAGAAATTCTATACGCATCGGAGAAAACTAAGTGGTTGCACATGGATGCCCATGTTATTCGGATGAAAATTTGAAGGTACATGTAGATAAGGTTGACATTGCAAAACTTTCAAAATTTACATGAAATGATTTACAAGGTCGTGTTTCTGAACATGTTAGGAAAAGTGATAATTTAAAACTTTTATCAACTTTAAATAAATATCGGGACTGTTTTGCCGAAAATCTTGCTGAGTTAGGACACATAAAAGAAACAGAAATGCCTATTCACAGGCTTTATCGTCTTTCATTTAAAGAAAGAGAAAAAGTGCGGGAAATTGTCAATGGCTTATTAGCAGCTGATGTCATTCAGGAATCCAACTCACATTACGCAAGTCCGATTGTTCTCGTGAAGAAAAAAATGGGGAGACGAGAATGTGTGTAGATTTCCGAATGATAAATGCAAAAACTGTTAGAGATTGCTATCCACCCAGAGTGGATGATCATTTGGAAGTGATAAGAGGCTGCAAGTTTTTCACCACATTGCATGTGGCTAGTGGATATCACTAAATACATATGGCAGAAGTCTCAAAAAACAAAACAGCATTTATTGCTCCAGACGGGCAGTATGAAAACATCAACATGCTGTTTGGGTTGGTAAATAAACCTGCTGTTTTCCAAAGAACAATCAATATGATTTTGGGGTCCATGAGGCTCACAACAGCGATAGCCTGTATGGATGATATGCTCATACCATCGACTAGCTTTGTGTCAGGACTTATAGCTCTGGCTAATGTACTTGAAACCTTTCGCAGCACGGGGGCTACGTTAAATTTAGCGAAGTGCCATTTTTTCAGACTAACATCAATTATCTTGGTCATAAGCTTAGTGCGGCTGGTATACGTCCTGGCACTGCAAAAATTACAGCCGTTGAAGTATTTCCGACACCAAATTCGCCAATTCATCGGTTTGTGCAGTTATTTTCGTAAGTTCCTGAAGAATTTTGCTCAGATAGCAAGACCACTAACTTCTCTTACTAAGAAGGGCATTGTGTTTGAATGGGAAGATCAGGATAATGCAATGCAGAAACTGAAGCAAATTCTAGTCGACCTGTTCTCGCTAAATACGACCCCAAACTAGAGACTGAGGTACACACAGATGCTTCCAAAGTTGGTTTAGGAGGTATCTTGTTACAAAGACAAGAGGATTCGAAGCTTAAACTTGTAGTGTATTTTAGCCGTCAGACAAATGATGAAGAACAACGTTACCATTCGTTTGAGTTGGAAGCTCTAGCTGTTGTCAATTCATTGCAACCATTTCGAGTGTAATTACTTGGACTGAAATTCAAGGCAGTGACAGATTGCAGTGCCTTACGAACAGCAATGCTGAAGCGTGACTTAATTCCTAGAATTGGGCGATATTGGTTAGCGATACAAGAATTCGACTTTACCGTTGAGTATAATCCACGAACGAGGATGAGTCATGTGGATGCGATAAGTAGGAGCCCTACTGAAAGTCAGCCTGCAGAACAGAATACTGAAATGTTGCAAGTGGATATAACCAGAGACGACTGGATTCAGGCTGTGTAAATTGAACATAAGCAATGCAATGCTCTGATTCAGGTGTTGAAATGGAAACCAATCAGTAACGAAGATAAACAAGTACATGCTGATTTTGCGCTTAAGTACAATAAGCTATACCGGAAAACGTCCAAAGGCTTAAAGTGGTATGTTCCTAAGCCAGCAAGGCGTGTTGTCACAATGACAACATTTCGCTGTGGACAAAAACATTGAAGAACATCAGTGGCACTATTGGTTTCTAGAATGAAGAAGTATGTAAATCGTTATATCAAAGCTTGTTTAGGCTGTTCATAGAATAAGGTACCATCAGGAAAATTGGAAGGTTTCTTCATCCCATAGAGAAAATTGTCAAACCAATGGACATCCTTCACATTAATCACCTTGGGCCCTTTGTTAAAAGCACAAAAGGAAACCGCTATCTGATTATGGCCGCCGATGTGTTTACAAAATTCCTGATGGCAAAGCATGTGAAGACAACTAAAACGACACTTGTTGTAAATTTCCTACGAGGCATATTCGAAATTATTTTTTGGTAAATAATTTTTTATACCTGTGGCCAAGGAAGAGGTTAATATTGAATTGTGTCCACACGTGTCGTCCCTTTAACGAGCCACCCGCACCATCACTGGGAATTGGAATCTTAGCAACACTGAGGTAAGGACATACGACCGCTAACTACAAACGAGCCGTATTGAAAATTAAGCGGGCTAAAAAAAGCCACTATCACTATCGAAGGCTCTTTTTATAATAATGACGGCTTACTTTTGTGAACAGTTATGTTCCGCGTAGGTATAATACGAGCATTGTTTCCATTCACAGATGTCATAAGAAGATAAGCGAACGATCTAATTTTTAAAAGTTTAATAATTATTATTGCCTTGTTTACGTTGACGTACGGAAAAGTAAAATGTCTCGGTTTCTACATCAGTTTTATTATGTTTATAAGTCAGCGTTTAATTAAAGACAATGGCTTTAATGTGTAAGGCTCTTGCATAATAATGTTATCGCGTGTGGATGGCGTTTGTAATGCTTTCTTTTATTGGAAGTGATCTATGTTGTAAAAAAATTTACAACTGACAACATTGGCTACATTATCATAAGTCACGGGGAGAATATTGAAGTATAAACAGTGAAGTGTCGAATGTCGTATATATTTATTATCAGATTATTTAAATATAAACTCTTATGAATACAACATTTGCGTACTTCCATTTTGTAAAGTTTTTCACCAAATTGTCCTTCTTCCATTCAGTAAAATATTTCCCTATATCTAGATAAATTTCCGCTTGAATGACAACACTGCCGTAGTTAGAGCCTCTGTAATTACAACTTCACCAAGACCTTAACAGAAGAAAATAAATGTTTATTTAAAAGTTAAATTCTACATTGATGGCGGGCTTTTCTGGCACGTCACTGACCTGTTGAAAAAAATTGTTCGAGGGCATGCCCTAAGGGCTCGCCACGAGCATAAATTTTAACTTTCTATTCAAATAATTTAATAAAAGAACATAAATTTGTATTAAAAAGTTCAATCCTACGCTGGTGCCCCTGTAGATTTTTTTTTAGGTTAGCATACCTGAAATTACTAAATGAAGTACAATCGTTATTAAAGTACTAATTACGAGTAGTCCTCAATGCATTTTTATTAAATTAAGCAACAGATCACCAATGTTGCCATGTTAAAAAACTTAAAATCCAGAAATGTTCTTTAAAAGTTACCAGATTTTGAAAAAAATCACCAGATTTTATATTTTTCGCAAAGATACATACAATAATTAAAATAAAATTAAATAAAATGTTTCAAATATGATTTATTGCCGGCTAACAACTGAAAATATAAAAAATATATATACTTAAACGAAGTTCTTGTGACTGATAAAAAAATGTATGTGGATATATATCAAAATTTATTTGTCTGACACCATATTACTTTTAATATAATTTCTGTTATATCATAAACAAATATTTTAAATGCGTACCTTTTAAATGATCGGAAGCAGCATAAGAAACCATAAAAAATGATAAACGCCAAATAAAACAGCGAAAGGAGACAGTGAAGACGAAAAATAAGCTAAAACAAAACAAGTCTACAATACTTTAATACTTTACAAGTCAGGCGATCACATATTCATATTACATCTTATATATGCGTCATACACGGGTAAATCCCTGCGTCTTGCTCGGGTAATCCCCGGTTCAAGAAGTGTAGTTTTTAAAATATATATCGTTACAGTGGCGTACCTATAGCTATATAACAAAGATCATGATGACAGAATTTTCATTGCTGAAGACTGAAGATTGAATGAAAAGCATAATATATTAGAGTTTTTTTTAATATAAATGTATAAATAAGTCAGTGATGTCACTGTCATAAAATTCACCAGAAATAAGGGTTTTTAAAAATAATTTCACTATTTCACCAAATGGGCTATAAAATCACCAAATCTGGTGATTTTTCACCAGACCTGGCAACATTGCAAATCACTGAGTTTGAGACACACACCGTTAGAATGTTATGTTAGGTTATGTAGGTAATTATTCTTCTATTCCTTCATGGAACTAGTTGCATGACGTATACAATGTTGCCAAGAAGAAACTTTCAAAAAATTTTAATTTTAAAATTTCTATAAAGGATGATGAATTTTTTCTTCAACCTTTGAGAGAAAAAAAGCAAATGCTTTAAAATTCTACTAATTATTTCATTTGAAGGATGTGCTTCACACCTGGCAGTAGCAGTACTGCATTGAATTTGACGCAAACTGTTAAAATGTTGGGTTATGTAGGCGATTCGTCTTCTTCTTTTGATAGGTAATGACATGAGCAATAGGTACAACGATGCCAAGACAAAGCTTGAAATTAATTTAAATACATTTTAATTTTTAAATTCACTTTATCCTCAACGTTAGGGAGGGTGATATTGTTTATCAACGGAATCAAATATTCGACAAATTGCGACAAAAATTCTATTTTTATTAGTAAAATTGTTCTAAATACCTTGCTCTAGTAAGAAGTTGAAAAGCAATCGACGTTAACATCTGACAACGCTGCACTGGACACGGTTCTTCTTCTTCTTCGTGAAGGTAGTGACATGAGCAATACAACGTTGCCAAGAGAAAACTTAAATCAATTTTAGTTTTGTGTTTACTTTATCCTCAACGTTTGAGACTATTCTGTATATTGGATATCGATGGAATCAACTATTTGACAAATTATTGTGATGAAAGTTCTACTGTTATTAGTAAAATTGTTGTGAACAACAATAAGAAAAAATTGAAAAGGTAATCGATTTTAACGAAATGTTTCACATCTGACAATCTTGCACTGGATATGACGCATACTGTTAACGTGTTAGATTACGTATGCGATTCTTCTTCTTCTTATAGGTAGTGACATGAGCAATAGGTACAACATTGCCAAGAGAAAACTTGAAATTAATTTAAATCAATTTTAGTTTCTAAGTTAACTTTATCCTCAACGTTAGAGAGGGTGTTACTATTTTGTATATTGATTATCGACGGAATCAACTATTTGACAACTTATGATGCGAGTTATAATGTTGTGAATAAAATTATTGTGAAAACCTTGCTCCCATAAGAAGCAATCGATTTTAACGAAATTCTTCATATCTGACAACCTTGCACTGGATAGAATACGTACTGTTAGCAGATATTTTATTCTTAATCATCTACATGAGTCCTACCGCCTGACGAGTCCTGGGCTTGTGCGCTTATCACAAACACATTTCTGACAAAGATATCTTTTTACGGTCCACGGAATTGCTTTCAGCGGGTCTCGTGGTGCGATAGTCAGATTCTGTGCTTGTGAAAGGACGGCCCGGGTTCGATTCCCATTGGTGGCAAGACTTTTAAAAAAAATAAGGTTAAGTTGTTAGTTTTGTTTGGTCGCGCTCAGAAGTGAAAAAATACAGATGTAGACATTGTGATGCTCGCGCAAGCTCAGGACTCGTGTAGATGGTGAACGTGTTAGATTACGTATGTGATTATTCTTCTTCTTATAGGTGGTGACATGAGCAATAAATATAATGTTGCCAAGAGAAAACTTGAAATTAATTTAAATGAATTTTAGTTTTTAAGTTCACTTTATGCTCAACATTAGAGAGAGTGTTACTATTCTGGATATTGATTCTCAACTATTTGACAAATTGTAACGCAAATTCTACTGTTATTGTAATGAACGCCGATTTACCCTATTTACTTACTTACTGTATTTTCGGCCTTTTCTTCAACTTCTGTTAATTTTCTGTAACCAGGTTTGCAGTACCAGTGTGTTGACACCCTATTTCGTTGAAAATAATTTACCCAGACAACTTGGGCAACTACGCATATTTCTCCACCTAGTTTAAAACAACTTCATTCCTCTTTCCAGCACTCAATTCTATCCTCAGTTATAATTAATATAATTAAATGAGCGTAGGCCAAATTACTTTCCGTTTTAAAATAATAAAACAATATTTGAAATTGCGTTTTTAAGGGAGCACACAATTTAAAGGGAGCATTTTCTTATTTAAATGGTGGTGTGCTCAAATTTAGTCACATATTTTCTGATATGACCTAGGATTTAAAGTTCGCCAGACAATCAGTTTTTGCACAGTAAAAAGAAAATTTCATTGGTATTACCACTTAACCGCTATGATTTTACTTTGTACCAACTTTCCTAGATGATTAGATTTTATCTAAGAGCATGATAATTAAAAGCTAGCCAGTCAAGCAGTTACGGATTAATAAAATAAATTCAATTAATATGTATCCGCAGTGATTTACTTTGTATCATACACTTCATGAATTTTAGTTCATTCGTGGCTTATGGTAAAACAAATTCTACATTTTCTACTAAATAAAATACAGAGAATAAAATTACAGAGTGACGCTAGCACTAAACAGTGGCGGCTATTCAGAGGAAGTAGGGGAAGTGCCACTTCCTCAAGAAAATGTAATTTAAAAAAATACAATTAATTCATTCATCAGTAAAATAATAATATATTTTAAAATTCAATGATAAAATTTTCTTAGTTTAGGAATAATCTGTTTCCCGTTACCCCCCTAATAACTAATAATTCAATTATTTTCAAATATTAAAATCAAAGCTTCATGAAACAAGAACAAGAATCTCGCCACCTGCACATTCCCCGTTAACACCACCATCAAATAAAACAGAGGTGAACCCACATGAAAATGTCTATTTCTTTTCGCGTACGCGCCGTTAGCAGTGACGATCTCATTATCATTTGGGTAGACCTTTAAGGAAGAGGCTTCGCTCGAGAGCCGTCGAGTCATCAAAAGTATAAGCGCAACTAGTTGGTTGCCATGACAACGATGACGTCGTAATGCTCGTACATTTGTTTGGTTTGCAATGATTGGAAGAGCTGGCGTGTAGCACTTCCTTTCTCAGATCAACGCGAAAGCACGTTGTTTCGTTTATTGCGAGTTTATTAGGGGACATTCCGCCGTGAATTCTTGGAATTATTTTTTATTTACATTCCACGGTTGATCCCTTATAGTATTATACAAGAGATATGTTCTATATATTCTAGTTATAGTGTGATTTTCCTAGACATGTGATTTGCAACAAATCATTTTGTTGCTAATACAATATGAATATATTTTATTTTTTGATGCTTTACCTAAAAAATACCGGTAATAATTATTAAAAAAATTTGGCAGTTTGGGCGTGGACCCCAAAAATTTTTCACCTGCGGCGCTGTTCCTTCTGTCGATGTCGGTAGCTCTTCCCCACTTTTCAAAGCCGCGAGCCGCCACTGGCACTAAATGATTTAATGGGATAATCATTAAATTCTCAAGTACATTCAACAAGACAATGTTACCAAATATACAGGGACCCTAAGCATTATGATCTTAAAATCAAACTTACTGTCTAGGACTTATCGTTACACCGGAACCTACTTCTGTAGCCTTAATCGCTCCTATTGACCACCTTCTTCTTCAATGAGTGACGAATTTCAAACAGCGTTTCTTTACGTTATTTTTCGAGCCGACGCGACGACATGAATTTGCTTAATTACTTAGTTACTTCCACGAGTCTCCAAAACTGTGAGACACTATTTTCGGTTTGGTCAATACTGTGACCATAGTAACAGACTTGAAAATTAAATTTATATTAAAATTTTCCCGAGCCCCATTCAGACATTACGACGTGCTACAAGTGAAGGTTCAGTTAAGACTATCTTTTGCCCCGATAATTTTTCGTTTTTATAGCAACTTTTTTGACTTGTTTGTTCCTAAGAAAATCTGGAATCTACACATCTGCGGTCATTAAAACACCTGCAGCGCGTTATGACGCAAAGCGCTTAAAATTTTTGCCGAAGACGGCTAGTCGAGTTTTAACTTGTTTTGTAAATTCTAATCCCCCGTGTTCAAAATTTTTACATTCCAAACTTAATTTCGTCATTGAAATTAGCTCGCACATAGTTTTTAAATGCCAATCGGTAATTAAAATTTGGAGGTCACGACTTTTTGCTTTTTGTTTGAATTGGTTTTGTTCTGGAAATTTTTCTTATTAGAAACGCCCCCTGGCCAATAGTTTTCTGTTTAAAACAAAGTTTGAGGGAACCTGCTTTTGAATCGTGCATCTGGTATTTGATATTTCTTGAAGTTAGTTTTCTCTAGTTGCGTGATATCATGCAGTCGAAAAAAAATCCAAACTATAAGTCATACGCGTTTAAAATCGGATCCCGAATCTTGTGAAATTAAACATCATGCCGTTTATTTGAAATATGTTCCAATGGTAAGTGATTTTATTTTAATCAAGCTGGTGTTAGGTGCTTTTGTCGTACACTTGCCTAGAAGGCAAAAATGATTAAGCCTTTTGACGCGATTCCGGCATTATTTCTTGAAAGTTAGATTTCAATTTTTAAATCTTGTTTAATAAAATAAAATTTTTATTTTAATTGAACGTTCTCTCCCTTGATGTTTTAATTCGAGACTTAGTTTATTTTTGAAACAATTAAAAATAATTTTTAAAGCAATTGTCGAAACAAATTTAACTAAATCAGGTGCTGGCCCTTGGCTAGCATCACATTATTAGTACATCATCATCATCATCAGTTTTATTCAATATTAAACAGTCATAAAGCTTACAATTAAGTCATTTTACTATACTAGTTGCGTTTTCTCGTCTCATGAGATCTGTTGCGCTTATACTACGCGACACCACTCGAGGAATAAACACCTGCGACCTAGGGGCTGGTGTCGGCCCATCTAATGACTAGTTAGCCAGCACTCAGGTCAGCGTTATAATTACTTGGGATTTCATGAGCATATAATTGTGAACATGCGTACCCATAAATGATGGGTGCAACATATAATTGTTCGCTCGGAACACGCAGATCTTGCCTGGGGGGGGGGGGCAGCACGCGCGGCTCGGTGGCAACGGTGAGAATGATGTCAGATTGAATTTAATAAAATATTGCACGGCATTAATTTGGGAAATTTACGTATGCATTATGGTTGCTTGAATTTGTTGTGCTGCTATTTCTATGTCGGTACTATGTCTTGTATTGTAGTATCGTGTTCGGGATGGTGTGTATGTATGAAGTACGTATTCGTTTTGTGGGTTGTTGGTTGTATGTTATGTCGTTCAGGGTGGTCTAAGTTCCTCGTAAAATAGGTCCGTATGTTTGTAGAGCGGTCCATGTTTAAGTATGTGCTGTGGGCCATGTCTTATCTTCGCGATACCTGCGGTCACTTCTGTACTCTTGATACTATATTTGTAAAATTTAAATGCAGCATTATGAATATATTGGTCAATACACTCGATATTGGCAGTATTATGTAGTTCTGTTACTCGAACTCTATCATATAACGTCAAAGAAAAAGCAGCCCGCAGGTATCTGTTCTGTATTGTCTGTAATTGCTTCATGTGGCTTTTTGCTACTGAGCACCATACTGGTGCTGGTATTATGATTGATCTGTAAATTGTCAGTTTGTTAGTCGGGCTGTATGATCTATGAAGCGGATTCAAACTTTTCTGCGTGATTATGTCTTTAGTCTTGATTGCCGCGACGTGCTTGGAGAACAGGAGTTTTCGGTCGAAAACTATCCCCAGGTACTTGACAGGGTCTATCGGCCTAATTGCCGCGTTGCCTACAGTGATAGGCGCCAGATCTATATGGCGCTTATATGTCAAGATACCCAGTTCGGTTTTCGACGCATTCAGGGATATTTTCCAATCCCTATAATAGGGGGCTAGAAGGGTCAGATGGTGCTCGAGGTTGCGTTTTGCTACCTGCACGTCTGCATACAGGGCGAAGGAATTTGAGGGTTGAGACGGGAAGTCAGCTATAAAATGACGGAATAATTGCGGTGAGAGGACTGTTCCTTGAGGAACTCCAGACATGATATGTCTCGGTCCCGATGTGTCGCCGTGAATGCGTACCGAGAAGGAGCGATTCGCAAGGTACGACGCAATGAGGGATGTAGATGTAATGGCATACCGTGAATAGCAAAAAACTTGTATATCAGCCCATTGTGCCATACCTTGTCGAATGCTTTCTCTATATCGAGGAGTAGCAATGCCGTCACCTTGCCCTCGTTGAAGCCGTTAAGAGCTTCCTGTGCTATCTTCGCTGCGAGCATAGTAGTACTATGTCCGCAGCGAAAACCGAACTGCTCCAGGGGCAAAATCCGTAGATTTGCAGGCGTAAAATTGCATTTATGATGTGCATGAGATGAATGACGGTTTTATTCGGCATATTCTTTAAGAGAATATACGGAATACCGTCGGGACCAGGGGCTTTGTTCCCGGACAGGCGGGCAAGAGATCTCTTGATCTCTGCAGGAGTGACCAAACGCTTGTCCAGCACCTCGGGGGCGATAGGATATTTGGTAGGTAAAAAGCGTTCTACTATGGAGTCTACGTGATCATGGAATGGCGTGGAGTTCAGCGTTTCACTGAAGACGCCCTCCAGGTAGCTCGCGAAGGCCTCCGCTTTCCCAACATTGTCATAAAAAACATTCCCACGATGTTGTATTTCGGGAAATTCTACGGCACCTCCGCGAACTCGCCTGGCGAGCTTCCACAGCGAGCCGTCGTGTTGGCTTATGGTGCTGACATAAGCAATCCACTTTTCATTCCTGAATGCAGATACCTTGTCCTTTATCGCTCCCGTTAGCTCCGTGACTTGCAGACGGTCATCTTCTGCTCTTGATCGTTGCCACCTACGCCGGGTACGGTTACGGAGGGTGATTAGGTCTAGGATGGGTTCAGGGAGACAGGACAGATTGCGTCTCTGACGCGCTGGATGTTGGTGACTAGAGCTTGCACCTCGCTCTCAAGTTCTGGGATAGAGTCTATTTGTCTCGGAACAACCGTTGCTTGATTAAGCCTGGCTCGGAACTCCCCGGATAGATTCCTGTTCATATTGTAGTCTGGTATGCAGGATAATCTTGATTGGAAGGTGATCCAATTGAGCTCATTCAACTCTGTGAGAGCTGAGGCAGCGGTTATTCCTCGAGTAATAGCAATATCCAGGAACGATGGATTGTTAAGGGCACCATGATAGTGTGTCGGATTGGAACTTTGATGGTAAATTAGATCAATGTTTTGCTCCACTAACCTGTATAGCAAGCGTCCACTCCTGTTGGAAGTACCACGCCAGTTAGCGTGTGTTGCGTTGATATCCCCCAACAGGAGCGTCTTCCTGCCGGCAGGCAGCAGAGCAAGAACATCTTCGTCCTGGAGGAGGAGACCCGGAGGTGAATATGCGCCGACAATCCGCAGGCTACCGTCGAGCTCGAGAGCTACATGCTCAATGACGGTCCTCAGTCCGAGGACGTGCTTATAACGGACTGACCTGCGAATTAGACATGTCACGCCTCCTCCGCGTCGATCTGGCCTATCATATCGCAGTATGTGCCGATCGTAAAATTTCAATCTAAAATTGGCATCAATTCTTGTTTCTAGCAAAAATATTATATGGAAGTTAGGATTAGCATAAATGTAATTTTTGAATTCTCCGAGTTTAGAGCGAATGCCATTGCAGTTCCAACACAGAACGTTAATTGGCATTATTGCAATTATATTTTGTATCTGTCAAAGTCCTCCGAGAAAAACTTCATTGAAGCCTGAAGGACCTCAAATTTGTTTCCCTGGCAGGACTCTAGTAATGAAGCATAGTCGTTCAAAACGCGACTCAGCTCTGTGAAGTTAACCAGGCTATTCACCCGGTTAACTTCGCTTTGCAGGCTGTTTAAATTACCTAAAACATTATTAGGGTCAGAGGGTAGAGGTTTTATGTTTGATTGAGGGTTAGAAACGATATTACGACTGACCTGGCTGTGACTAACCTGAGTATCTTTGCTGGCGTTTTGCATGTGTTCTCGGCGTTGTAAGGGTGGAAATTGTTTACTGAACTGCCTCGCGGCCTCTCCTGATGCTGTGTTCCTGCTGCCGTCCTGCCAGGCCGGGTTGGCAGGGGGTGGCGCTGGTTTATATTCCTGCTTCTTAGGGGCGTTCTGGAGCTGCATTTGTTGTATTTTAATTAGGTATACTGGACATTGTATACTTATTAAGCGATGTTCGCCACCGCAGTTGGCGCATTTAATTACAATAATACAATAATCCTGTTTACAGTTTTGCAGATGACAGTACCCTTGTCTCCCACTTTAGATCAGAAAAACCCTTACCAGCGACTGAGACTCATCACCGCAGACAGGAGCAGATTACAGCAATTAATCAAGACCTGGAGAAAGTTCAAACTTGGGGCGACCGAAATTTGGTCCAGTTCAATGCAGCAAAGACCCAAGCAGCAACTTTTACTAAGAGGGCCAATACAGCGGGCCCTGACATCATTATGGCAGGATCGACCATTCCTTCATCCTCGTCAATCGGGCTGCTGGGTGTCTCGGTCAACAGCAATATGTCATGGCATGACCATGTTGCTAACATCGCAAAATCAGCCTCCCAGAAGCTTGGTGCGCTATTTCGCAACAAAAAACTCTATACACCGCAGCAGTTGCTCTTGCT
>MU185840.1:34975-64357 GCA_016904865.1 Pissodes strobi | reverse complement strand
CACAGGTACGTCCACTTCTAGTTGTTCTATCCCACAACCCCCATAACTGAGAACACTTATACACAGGTATAAGGTTGTCAGGTCCTTACCTAACCTGGGTGAACGTATGCATAGGTATACGGCATTCGGGGGCTACTAAAAAGTATAGAGAGAGTCGAATTTATGAAGTATCAGAACTTCTAGTGAAGGGATAGTTTTTGGGGAGTTTCAAAAAGTAGTGAAAGTGCCTTAGCAATTTGTGATAAACTTAAAAGTCTTACTTTATAAATATCAGAACAAATACCTAAATAAAAGACAACCCGCTCACATAAACTTTATTAATAAAATAGTAACGTCGCTTGCTAGACAAACTTTGAACTAAGCCTCCCTCGAGAAGACATGCATTTCATATTAATTGGGTATAGCGTAGACTCTTAATTCATCTATAATCTTAAACACGCCTTTATTAGTATACAGTCTAACCGTTGTTAAGTTTGTTTGTAAATAAACTTGTTACTGTTTTTATCGATGTGTCTCCTTTATTATCTCTTCTCAACTTGACGTAGTGCGTTCCTAAATCTGAGCTACTCTCCTATACGCTAAGTAAGGCGTGGCGTCACAGATAAAAAATACAATTCGTGACAATATATTTACTAACATTTTTGTTATGAGTATCTGGCACATCAGTAAACAAAAAAACTAAATCTTGTTTTGTAAAGTTCTTGCTATATGGCCAACTCACGTTGAGAAGTTCCAGTATAGACACACCGTTTATAGTTTGGCTGTTTATATCAAATTTGCTGCTTGTTAGGGATTTCAGGTATGGACAAATAACCCCTTATATCAGTACCTGCAACTAAAATCTTGTTCTTATGCAAATTTAAAGCTTTATGCAAAGTAGTTGATTTGGTGGTGCGGAGTAGTGGTAAACGTGGGATAGTTTGTGATTTATCCCTCATATCCAAAAGTTCTTGCTTTAATTTACTTATTTCATACGAATATAACTTATTTTCGTTCTCTAAGATACCTATGCTAACCACCATGTCTATATTTAGGTCAACTTGTTCCTTAATTTTAGAATTAAGATCACTTTCTAAAGACTCATACTGATCTATATTTGACTTTAATTCAAATTCAACCTCTGTAAGTCTTTTTAATTCCCCTTTCAGATTTTCCATTTCTTGTTCCTGTTTTTCGAGTTGAGCAACTAGTTTTTTCTCTGCTTCAAATACTACATCGTCAAAGACTGCACTGTTCCGCTGAAGACGAGCAATATGTCTGTCCTTGGCCTTAAGCTCATCTTCCAACCTACCAACACTTTGTGGCAGGTCGTTGATGCGATCTTCAGTTTCCTTATGCTCCGTTTGGCATTGTATAGAACAGAAAACGTTATAGCCTCCCAGCTTAACTATTTCACTAAAGCGCTCCATGCAGCTGGGATGAAAGATGCTACAACATACAATGCAGCAGAAATTCATAAAATCTCGGTGTTTGCAGCATTTAAAGGCTTTCTGCATTTTTATGATTTATAATTAAGATTTTTAGTAAAATTTGTAACAAACGCTTAAACTTAGAACCAGGATAAAAATGTTTGTAAAAATATATATATAAATATAAAAATTAAAAGTGTGCTCCTAAAAATTCAAGGCTAAAATAGTGGTCTAATAATGTATTTATTTTCAAAATTACAGATAGTTTGGTGTCTTATTCTAATTGCCTACTTAACTAGTTTACCACGAGTTTTGCATCACGCACTGCACTAGGCCTCACGCATATGACACCCGCGGACTAAGCACCCTAGAACGCAGGGGGGCTGGTGTAAGCCCGTCAACGCAATCAGATGGTTTGAGAGCTTTAGAGCCTTGTCTCAAGAACTGTTGAGGGAACTCAAACAGGCTCAGGGTAGGCGGTGTCTATTTGAGCGGGATTCTGATTATGCTTACGGTATTTTGAGGACGAGTTGTGCACTCCTAGTAATATTTAATAATGAACGACCTTGACTTTCTATGGCGGCCTTAATTCTTGTTGATCGTTAACGTGGTAGATTGTGCAGACGATTTTTCTTAGAGATAGTGGCATGAGCAATACAACACTGCCATTGTTGCCAAAAGAAAATCTGAAGTCAGTTTAAATCAATTTTAATTCAATTTCTAACGAAACGCTTTCAAGATTCAACTGTAAATATTTTTACATACTAAATTTGCACCAAAAGCCAATTTCAGATGAAAGTTCCTATTATAGACTTAAAATAGAATGCATCAAACTGCTTTTCTCGTGAACGTCTAATAAATTACAAAAGTCAATAAACCAAGCGAACTATCTGGGAAAGATGCACTAATCGTAATAGATGGTTCATAAATAACATTTTGTAACGTAATCATCAGCCCGTGCCCATTATCTTATTTAATAATTCATATAAGTTTCGCAGTTCCTGATTCGAGAGGTAGATGGTAACGCAATTGGAATTCTGCACAGTGACGAATTAAATTATTACTGCTGGTGCTGGAGAAAATCACCGAAATCACCATACAATGGGTATAAATTAATTTAAAAAAAAAATCTTAATTTATACAGTGATAGGTCTATTTTGTACTGACAGTACATCAAAACGTTTCAATGAAAAATGCGGAATTCTTAAATGATTCTTAGCGAGCAGGATGCGAATTGCAATTGCAAATAACCGTTGGTTTTATGCATTGAACAATCTTATTTAGGAAAACCTGCATTTTTTCTTTAGATGCGTTAATACGTCTGCAGTTATGTACCATAAAAACCTCAGATTTAAATGTGTGACCTGTTTATGTGAAATGTTGATTGAAAATATCGGGTTTCAAACGACACTACGTCGAGAACTCTTGAATTTATGCATATGCTTAGTTTTTCGAAGGAAAATTATGGAGGGCTGGCATTAGTTTTAAGCTAATTCTAATAAACTGGTCGCCGCTTGAAACGTATAAGTACCCTACAATTTAGTTCTAAAATAATTCTTATGATTCTAAATAAATTGGTCATCAAAAAAAAGCGGGAGACCCATTTTTTAAAAAGATTTTTAATCACATAAATCTCTAAAACTAGTCCCCCGCGTTTAATGAATTTTACAAATTTGGAAAGCCAGTTTCTTCTAGATTTTGAATATGGTCGGGATAAACAAGTGCTTTTATTATTGCTTAAAACCATAAACACGGGTGTGGTATCTTAATTAACCACTTTTATTGGACAGTATAATATAGGGTGGTGAGATAAATTGAAACATGTATTCGGTATTGATATAATTTAATAATGCAGGTGTAAATTGCATTTAAATATAATGGAGATAAATAAACAGTGTTTTCTATGTTAAATAGAAATTATATATGTACAATTCTTAGACTAAAACTTTCAATCACTCATCATTCGTTCAAGTATAAAACTAATATTACAAAAGGTTTCTTAATTATTAAAACTAAAGACTAAAACAGTCTTGTTTATGCAATTTTAAACTGAAATATTTTTGTCCTTTCTGACTTTCAATGAACTGAAATTTTATGCTTTCAATCTAGCACCTTTCTTTCGTACAGAATACCTTAATCTCCAATGTTTTACTTCACTCTAATCAGCTAGGGATTCCACTTTGAATCCGTGAATTAAATTGTACAGTACAGGGACCACCTGAGTTATCAATTCGGTGCCGCCATTTTATGGATTCTCTTCAACAAAAGGGGGAAAGAGACGCTACGTCGTTTCTTGCTTTGAAGAATTGCTTAATAAGACCCAAAAGGAGGCCTTTGTCCAACCTTGGACAAAGATAACTGAGGTGCACGAAATATTCTCTAATATTTGTGCATACAAGAGAAATTGGCCCAAAAAGGAATTTGACCTTTTGGCGCGAAGAGGCACTTGCTAGGGCTCGGTGAGGATACCGATCTAGCGACGTGGAGTGTTAGTAAAGCACTGACTTGAATTTGTCTTCGAGCTGGTCGCCTCCTGGCGCCAGACCAAATAAAAAGTGGGGGGTTGGCGCTTTGGCGAATTCATTTGAGATTAAAAGGATAGAAACGGTTTTCTTTCTTTATTTGACAGGCTGATTGTTCACAATGCTGACGGAGACAAAAATACAGTAACTTGAAAACGATTACAAACGTTTTCCTTTGCGAGTGAAGAGTTGCTGTATTGTAATCTATTATATTGACAGCACTACTGTACAGGTTCGAAATAAGGGATCGTCCGTCTAGGGTTGGACTAAGGGGTTTTAAAGAACTGGCATATGCTAATTTAAAGGCACAAATTGGGTTGTACCCGGGGTGAAATAAATCTATTTTAAGTTTAATTATGGCTCATTCATTCTACATACATACAGGGTGTTATCATCAAACTATACGGTGAAAAACGATAGTTTATACACGTGTTGGGGTGTTTCCCCAACATATTCCCCCGCCATGAAGATCCCATCTTCATTAACGAGAAAGAGTCTTCATTAACGAGAAAGAGGGAGTAAACACTCCAACTGAGAAATAAATAAAATCTATGTACAGAACAACACAAAAGAATACTTCTTTAAGAATTAAAAGGAACGACGGCAACACCGCCTGAGGTTTATTCTATTTAGAAACACAAACAACTAATACTTCTTTAAGTATTAAAGGGAATGACGGCAACACCGCCTTGACTTATCAACAGACAACAAACAGAGAATACTTTTTTTAAGTATAACGGCGAACGACGGCAACACCGCCTTGGGTTGATTAAGACACGCAGAAATCTTTTAAACACGCTGAAAGAACGCGCATTACTAGAGAGTGCACTTCGCAAAGTACAACATTTAACATAATCTCAATTACATTAAATCATCAATCCTTGAGTATTGTCATACTCGGACAAAAGAGGGCAACACTTGCTTATGATACAAACGACGATTTCGTTTTCTAACACTGGAGAATGAGTCATACAGCTTGTGATGCTCAAAGGGTGACATGAGGGGTGAATTAACTAAATTATTGAGAGAGTTTTGTTCAGAGGATTGCTAGTGCTGGCAACCGAAGACGGTTTTTCGGATAGTCGGTTAACCGGTTTCGGATAATCCGCGGTTTTTCAAAAAACCGAAACCGGTTAACCGGATACTCGGTTAACCGATTATGCGATTTCTTGTTTAACCGGTTAATCGATTAACCGAATAACCGGTTTCTCGGCTAACCGATTAATCGATTATTCGATTATCTAGTTACATGGCACTGGGCCACCGGGTTCTCAAGTAATGGTAAAAAAGATAGAAAGTAAAGTAAAAACTGGGTATTTCGAATGGTAACATACCACATACCTACTGGACGGTGATTAAATTTGTAAATGCTTTTAGAGGGCGATTAAAAAATAATATCTACCTTTAATAGAATACCTTTATATTTATTTAAGTTTTAAAAAATTGTAATATTTTTTCTGCTCAGAATTTATATCGATTGTAATTTGTAATAAACAATATTTTTAATTTAATTATTATCTTGGGGTTTATTTCAATAACGACCCTGGAATAAATTTGGTTTACTAGAATTTAATGATTGTGCCCTAATCGGCAGGGAAACTGAACTAATGGAAGTATGCTTAAGAACAAATTATAAATTATGTTTAGCCTATGATGACTGTGTATTAACCGATTAACCGGTTATCCGATTAACCGGCTATCCGATTAACCGATTAACCGGTTATCCGGATACCCGGTTTTCACTATTATTCGAATACCCGGTTTTATCCGAAACCGGTTTTTAAGAAAACCGAATAACCGGTTTCAACTTTTCACGGTTTTTGCCAGCACTAGATTGAACATACAGAGGAACACCGCCGTACACGTCTCTACGTGCAGGGTTGTTAACACTAAGAGGAATTGAACGATTGTTCACACATACATCACCGTACACATCTCTACGTGCAGGATTATCAACGCTGAGAGGAAGAGTTGAACTATTGTTCAAACAACATACACCACTGTGCACGTCTCTACGTGCAGGGCTATATACACTGAGATGAGTTGAACTATTGTTCAAACGAGGATTTAAAACAGGAGCGTTTCCTGCAATGACCCATCCTAAATGAGTATTTCGCAAGACAGGGAGGTTCTTACCTAAACTATATACACCATTTCACATTAAATCGTAGTAGAGATCAGCACCGATCAGCATATCGATGTCTGATGGGGAAGCATAATAGGAGTCACTTAACCTAAACTGACTGGGGATATTGATTTTATCTTGATCAATTGGGACTTGCGGAAATTTGCA
The DNA here is from genome assembly GCA_016904865.1 of Pissodes strobi. Classification (NCBI taxonomy): domain Eukaryota; kingdom Metazoa; phylum Arthropoda; class Insecta; order Coleoptera; family Curculionidae; genus Pissodes; species Pissodes strobi. The sequence continues at coordinate 58,133 of MU185840.1, read as the reverse complement.
AGTTATGTTATCAAGTACAGCACAAGTCAGCTTAAAACTTCTGTTATGATACACATTAGAGTACAGCCTCATATCAACCATCTTATTCGACTTCATACTGCCTTGAGAGATTCCACTTATGTGAAGTGATTTGTTGTAGGGAACGTAGTTCAACTTCTCTACAAGATGATTGGTTACAAAAGAGTTCTGGCTTGCAGAATCTAAGAGAACTTTTGCTTGAACAGGACGTCCATTAGCAGCAAACAGAGTTACACGGGCTGTAGCTAGCAAACATGACATTGACATTGGGAAGAGAAAACAGAGCCGCGTTATCAACTGTTAAGGAACGATACTACTACGACGAAGCTACTTGGATTACGGAACCCACGAGTCCACGGATCAGGCACTCGAATGACGGTCCGAATTATTATTCGAGAGAGTGGATAAGTTTAATGAATGTGTATCTTGTGACTGACTTTCTGCACTTGAATTAAAACGAGGGCCTCTATTCTGAGATATCAAAGGGGGAGCTCTATTTAGAGATATCTGAGAGGGGTCTCTATTCAGTGGCACTTGAGGGGGTCCTCTATTATGAGGAGGCAGGGTATCATGCTCTTGAAAGAGATATGACTGACTTCTGTCGAGAGAGTGCCTATCTATAGGCTGATCACTTTGAGTACCATGGGCTGCTGAGTTTTGATTATCAAAAACATTGTCTTGAAAAGAGGGAGAACTATGGCCATTAAAACCATATTGAGGTGTGTGTACTTGAGAGTTGTGCAAAAGAGTGTGATGTTTCTGAGCACACAAAGAACATCTTCGAGTGGAGGTACATGTACTTCTCGAGTGACTAGTACCTAGACAGTTAAAGCAAAGTTTTTTACTTTCTACAACTTTCTATTTATCAAACAAGTTTAGTTTCTTAAATTTATCACAAAAGTATATTTTATGAGAGTTTAACTTGCAAAAACTACACAGAACTGACTTGGTTTGTTGCCTTACATGCAACGAGACTCCTTTTGTAGGATTTTTTTGAGCGTTGTCTATAGAAGACAAGTTTTCTAGAATGGTACACCTTTTGTGTAAGAAATCAAGAAATTGAGTGAAGTTTGGCAACATGTTTATATCTCGTTCTGTTTCAAGAGCTTTACGAGTGCTAAAATCTAATTTTCTCTCAAATAAATAAATTAAGAGAAATTCCCAGAGTTGTTCGTAAGAATAATTAAGATTACTAATTAAATCAAGATTTTTCTTTAGATCAGTTACAAATTGTCTTAAATTAGGACCAGTACATTTGACAACAGAGTCTATTTCTAATAGCGAGATGAAATGAGCATTAATCACTGACAATTTATTCTCGTAACTCTCTTTTTATAAGTTAATTGCAACTTCAAAGTTATCATTCGTTGCGAGTAAACTTTCAATTATCTTTAGGGGTTCGTCTCTCAAAAATGACTTTAAATACATAAATTTTTGTATATTGGTGATCGAGGCATTGTCTGTGATTAATGTGTCAAACAATTGAATGAAAGAGTTCCATTCAGAAATTTTACCATTAAAAGGGTTGATCTTTATCTCTGGTAATCTTACAGAAGTGGGAGAGGGGCTCTGATGAGCTACACTTTGAGAATTTGGAACAACTTGTGTGGGTGGAGTTAACCTTTCAATAGATGCTTGTATCTGAACCAACAAATCATAGCAAGTTTGTTCCATGTCCTCACGAACTTCAGTGTCAAGTGTTTCATCAGCAGGCATGCATTCAATCAAATCTTGTACTTGATTATACTTACTGAAGGCAACTTCTAATCCATCGTGTCTTAAAGCAAAATGTTTAATTTTCTTTTCTTTGTCTGCATTTGCATGCATCCAGTTTCTGATTCGAGTGATTTGACCCTTGACACTGGTTCGTTGAGCTTTTAACTGTTCATAAGTCATTGTGAAATATTTTTAAAAACACACAGTACAAAAAATATACAAATATCAATATAAATGCAATATATCAACACAACATAAAGTACAGATATAAACAGTGCATATATAACAATATATCAATGAGGAAATAAACACAGTACACAAGTTTTTTATTAACAGTCAATTACAGAGTTTCGTATCACTTACCACGAAAGTCTTTCACTTTTTGAGCAGCCCTGGTAGTGTCTAGAGTCCTGCTGGTTGCAGGAAGTCCATCGATTTATAACAAAATGGTGCGACAAAGAGTTACAGTGAATACCTAATTCAATTTACAATAAACAATAACTAACTACATCAATATGACAACAAATCAAATCAAATATTTCAAATCAAATATTTTATATCCCTTTTTACACGTTTTAATTCAATATTTTTCGAAGGACCTTGAGAATTTCGCTCGAATGAGCTCAATTTTAATTATCCCGCTCGATCGGATCAAATTTATGATCCGGAGAAAATTTATTTTTAAATTTATGAAAATATCCGGCTCGACTGGATCAAATTTATGGTCGGGATAAACAAGTGCTTTTATTATTGCTTAAAACCATAAAGACGGGTGTGGTATCTTAATTAACCACTTTTAATGGACAGTATAATATAGGGTGGTGAGATAAATTGAAACATGTATTCGGTATTGATATAATTTAATAATGCAGGTGTAAATTGCATTTAAATATAATGGAGATAAATAAACAATGTTTTCTATGTTAAATAGAAATTATATATGTACAATTCTTAGACTAAAACTTTCAATCACTCATCATTCGTTCAAGTATAAAACTAATATTACAAAAGGTTTCTTAATTATTAAAACTAAAGACTAAAACAGTCTTGTTTATACAATTTTAAACTGAAATATTTTTGTCCTTTCTGACTTTCAATGAACTGAACTTTTATGCTTTCAATCTAGCACCTTTCTTTGGTACAGAATACCTTAGTCTCCAATGTTTTACTTCACCCTAATCAGCTAGGGATTCCACTTTGAATCCTTGAATTAAATTGTACAGTACAGGGACCACTTGAGTTATCAATTCGGTGCCGCCATTTTATGGATTCTCTTCAACAAAAGGGGGAAAGAGACGCTACGTCGTTTCTTGCTTTGAAGAATTGCTTTAAAAAGCCCAAAAGGAGGGCTTTGTCCAACCTTGGACAAAGATAACTGAGGTGCACGAAATATTCTCTAATATTTGTGCATACAAGAGAAATTGGCCCAAAAAGGAATTTGACCTTTTGGCGCGAAGAGGCACTTCCTAGAGCTCGGTGAGGATACCGATCTAGCGACGTGGAGTGTTAGCAAAGCACTGACTTGATTGACTTGAACTGACTGGCGCCAGACCAAATAAAAAGTGGGGAGCTGGCGCTTTAGCGAATTCATTTGAGATTAAAAGGGTAGAAACGGTTTTCTTCCTTTATTTGACAGACTGATTGTTCACAATGCTGACGGAGACAAAAATACAGTAACTTGAAAACGATTACAATGTTTTCCTTTGCGAGTGAAGAGTTGCTGTATTGTAATCTATTATATTGACAGCACTGCTGTACAGGTTCGAATTAAGGGATCGTCCGTCCAGGGTTGGACTAAGGAGTTTTAAAGAACTGGCATATGCTAATTTAAATGCACAAATTGGGTTGTATCCGAGGTGAAATAAATCTATTTTAAGTTTAATTATGGCTCATTCATTCTACATACATACAGGGTGTTATCATCAAACTATACGGTGAAAAACGATAGTTTATACACGTGTTGGGGTGTTTCCCCAATAGAATAATTAAACGTTTTTGTACTGTTTTTTGTTTTTCATAGTTAGACAAGGAGATACAATAAAACGTACAAACATTTCAAAACTTTTGGTAGTTGAGAATTCGATAGTTTTTTTTTCGACGCGATATATTATAGACCAATCGAATATCTCGGGTCGTTTTTGCATTTTCAATATTTTGAGCCCTGTTGCCAATAATATCATTTTTTTTTCAAAATATCGTCTTTGTACTGTTAAATCTAAAGGATTCTATGGTTTTACGTTTCCATTCCATACAAAGCGCAAAATAAAAGATTAGAAGTTTCAATATATATTTTATAATTCTGGTCGGTTGTTCATGATACGGCGATACACGCTCCGCGATTTAAGCTTGTTTTTGATAGTAAAAGTAATCCGAAAATCTTGATTTTTTCGCGAGTGACATATATCAGTATATGCTACATATATGTGTAACTATTAGCATTGGTTATTGGCCATTTCACAGATAAATATGGACTTCATAGTAGAACAATAGTGAGAATTTATCAGTGTGACCATAAAATTCCATAAAAAACTAACGCGCATACCAACGATTGTTCGTCTCGCATGTATTGAAGCCAACGAGTTTATAGTCCAGGAGATGATCGAATAGAATGGAGTGCGATGTTTGTAAGCAGAAAAGGGAATTAAATAATAGTATATTATTCAACGAGCATGTAATGATAGCTATTACTCATGAGGATGAAGTTTGCGGCACGAGCCGAAGGTGAGGGCCGTAATTCATCCGAGTGAGTAATGGCCATTACATGCGAGTAGAATACTATACTTTTTCTACGATCATTATACAGGGCCGATCAAAAAAGAGAGTCATAGCCAAGATTAAATACAATTTTGTTAGGCATTATTGACAAAATATAATACTGAACTTAACATGAAATAATAATAATAATATTAAAATACTTTTTATTAGTAGAAACTACAAATAAGTATATTGTATCAATCAAATATCAAAAATATAAGATAAAAAAAAAACAACGTCAGGAGGCGAGGATTGAACTCACAACCAACGCGATGTCGCGAAAACCTAGCTACAATTTCAACACGCTAACCAAACGCGCCATTTGGGAAGATAAACTGAATGTGCTTCAGCACGTATAAATGTTAAGAAATTAAATATTATCGCCGTTTCCCTTTTATGTATTTACATTTAAATAAATAATACATCATAATACTTAATACAAATACTATATAATAATTAACTTTCTTACCTTTGTTGCAAGATATATACGGTCATCTGCTTCATTTATAAATTTATTAATTCCATCTGGAGTGAATGTTTTGGACTTTTTTGCTTGATACCCCTCAGATTTTCGTTTTAAAAAACTGCGCAACTTTGAGTAATTTTCTATATTAATGTTATTATTTATATCCAAAGTGCTTCTTAACATGGAGTACTGACTCCATAATGATGAAGATTTGTATTTTTCTGAAAGTTCTCCAAAATAAGCTAATAGCACATTTTCAGAAAAAGAATTGACGTTTTTGCGGGCTCGCCAATTCATAAAAGTGCTATACACCATTTCGTACTTTTTCCTGGATTTTTCAGGCAATAAATGCTTTGTAGCTATATTTGCAGCATTTAAAACTTCTGGGGTCGTACCTACACATTTCTACTTCATTTTCCATAATTATTATTATTATTAAATTTCTAAACTCGCATTCACTTTGACGTCTGATCTGATCTTTGCAAAATAGTTTGACAAAAGAACACGGTCATGGCATGCTTGAATTTGTTAAAACCAGTGACTTCTTTAATATTACTCAACGGCCCGTGAGTAATGAATGACATTGTTTGACTGAAAGCGTATCTATAATAATGTTATTTTTTAATGATCGTAGAAAAAGATCTTTTTAAATGCGACACCTGCTCTCTGCCCATCTGCAAAGTATGTGCAGAAATCATGGCATCGGAGGTGAAAGTGCTGCTACTATCAAAGAGATCCATGAAACTTTATTGTGAAAGATGTCAAAAATATGAACCTCAGAATCAAAAAATCAACTTCTAGATACTAAAAATGAAATTATTAAGTTATTAAGAGGAAAAACTAGCTATGCCGATCTAGTAAAGGGCCAGACATTCCAAGGAAAGGAAAAGACAATTAACATTCCAAATTTAATCATAAAGCCGAAAAAGAAGCAAACTTCTGAACACACAAAAAACGAAGTCACCTCAAAATTGAAGCCATCTGACTTAAATATAGGCATTAATAGGCTTAGAGAAACATCACAAGGCAGTGTTACCATAAGATGCAACTTTAAAGAGGACATACATAAATTAAAACAGGCAGCACAAGAGACATTAAAAGGATATGAAATAGAGGAAACCAAACTAAAAAATCCCCGTATTAAATTAATTGGCTTTAATAATAAGAAAAACAGGTCTGCCGAAGAAATACGGGATTTAATAATCAGTCAAAATGGGTTTTTTGATAAAGGGGATTCGCTGAAAGTCACATTCATCAAGGAATTAAAAAATGGTACTGTGAATATATTTATGGAGTGCACGCCAAAATTGTTTCATAAGATGATGTATCAAAAGAAAATTTATTTGGGCTGGGAGAGACTCCATGTATATGAAGATCTAGTAGTTTTGCAGTGTTTTAAGTGTTGTGGGTTATACCATAAACTTAGTGAGTATCAAGGCGAAATAATATGTGCATATTGTGATAAAAGTCATTCTAAGAATGACTGCCCTAAAACCAAGAAAAAGTGCGTGAACTGTGAACAAGCAAATGCTAAGTATAAAACTAAATATGATTGTAATCATGAAGCCGATAATAGGGAAGCTTGCCCAACCTATCAGTATCACCTACAAGTTTTAAAAAATAAAATTGATTTGAATAATCTTATTTGTAGGAAAATGAATTTTAGCTGCTACTTTTATGTTGGACGGGCATATGGGTACCTATCTTGCTCTGTGCTAGGCAACTCAAATACTCAGCTATCATAGTAATTTTTACGAAACTAATTTCACTCCAGTAGAAAATACCATACTAGAAGATTTGTGTTCGAATGGTACATTGCGGGATGAACCCTTTTTAAGTGACACCTTGTTTAATCAGTCTTTTTCTTTGTGCCCTAACTATTTACTAAACATTATGCATATGAATATACGAAGTATCAAAAGGAATTTTGATCAATTTTTGGTTTTGTATGAGCAATATAGTCTCAGTTGTTGTGATGTGATAATTTTAGGTGAATGTTTTCAAATAGAGGGGGAACTTTATCAACTTCCGGGATATTTTACCCTTTATAATGCTGGAGATGATAATGGTAGAAATGATGGGATTGTTATTTTTACAAAATCAACAATAATAGCAGATGTTAATCACATTAAATTACCGTTATCAGGGACCAATATAAGTAGGATAGAGTTTGTTCTTAAAGGTATCACATACGGAATAACAGCGCTGTATACAAGCCTCCACCCATATTAAAAATTCTTTATAATGACAATTTAAATACTTATTTTCCCGAAAGGACATCTAAAAGCATCGAAATTTATATAAGTGATATTAACATCAACCTCAAAGATAAAAATAATTATTTGGTAAATGAATACTTATCCTTAATGGGGCAAAACGGATTTCTATCGTATATAAACTTTCCCACTCGAGTTACAAATAATTCTAACCCATGTATAGATCATTTATTTGTGAAACAAAAACTAAGAAGTCAAAGCCTGAAATTTCTGTCATGTCGGCTAAACAGCGATTTAACTGATCACTACCCAATTTTTCTAAACAGAAATTAAGAAAGAGATATTTCTAGGGGAAAAAACAATCTACCTGATCATTACGCCTACATAGATTATGATATGTTTAAAGAAAAAAGGTCTAGGGTAAACTGGAACGAAATCATTAATTGTTGTGACTCCAATGAAGCGACTAATAAATTTATAAATGTATTTGTTAATGTAAAAAAATCAGCTACAATAGTACGTAAAATTAAGTTTAAAAATAACATTAAGGATTGGATTAGTAATGGGCTGATAAATTCCATGAAACATAGAGACAAGTTAAAGAGAGCGCTTTTAAGAAAATATACTCCTGCATTAGAAACTGAATACAAACACTACAGAAACTTTTTAAATAAACTTTTAAAACAACAAAAATATCACTATTATAAAAGTCAAATAGAAAATAACAAAAACAACCTTAGAAAATATATAAAATAATTAATGATGCTACTAATCTCAACCATAACAAAAAGGAAACAAATTTCTCCATAAATGACACTGATAACATCCCTTTTGACGACAACCTGAAAATGGCTAACTTCTGCAATGAATACTTTGTAAATATTGGAATTGAAATGGCAAAAAAGATACAACCAAAAAGTAATAATACATATGAAGGCAAGTCGAATGTGGCTTCTATGTATATGTGTCCAACCACAGAGCAAGAAATTGCCAGATGCATAGACTCCTTGAAGAATGACTCAGCTCCTGGACTGGAAATTAATTAAATTATCAAAAGCAAATATTCTAGTTCCCATATCTCATATTGTAAATGTGACTTTTAAAACAGGTATAGTTCCAAATTTATTCAAACAGTCCTTAATAGTTCCAGTACACAAGTCAGGCTCAAAAAAGCTCATAGAAAATCATAGACCAATTAGTTTAATTAATAAATTTGCAAAACTGCTAGAAAAGTGTTTAAAAGACAGATTAGACAACTTTTTTAAAACGTTTAAAATCTTGTCGGACAAGCAATTTGGGTTTATTGAGAATTGCAGTACAATTGACGCCATGTACAGCCTGACATCTGAAATTGTTAATAACCTAAATGAAAACAGAAAGTGCTTGGCTATTTTCCTCGACCTCTCAAAGGCCTTTGACACTGTTCCCCATGATCAATTGATTAATTCTTTGAGACAATATGGTGTAAGAGGTCCAGGGATCGAGATCTTCCAGAGTTATTTAAGTAACAGAAAACAATATGTTAAAGTCAATAATCAAATAAGTTCTTCACTAAACATTAAAATAGGTATTCCACAGGGAACAATTTTGAGGCTGATTTTGTTTATAACATATATTAATTCTTTATTGGGATTAAATATAAATGGTAAAATTATATCCTATGCTGATGACACAGCATTGATCTTTGCAGGGTTTTCGTGGGATGAGGTCAGAAGGAAGACAATGGATGGGATGGATGTGGTAAAACAGTGGCTAGATTTACATAAATTGTCATTAAATGTCACAAAAACCCATTTTATTCCTTTCAGTATAACAAATGCTAATAGACCACACTTTAACCTGGTTAGCCAAATAAACCCAGACCTTGAGATTAGAGCTGTGTCAAAGGTAAAATATCTGGGAATTATAGTGGACCAAAATTTGAAGTGGACAGAACATGTAGACTATTTGACAGGCAAAGTACGAGGACTCATTCAGAAATTCTATGTTCTTCGAGATTTTTTAGACAGAAAACTACTCATACAGCTATACAAATCATTGGTAGAATCATTACTTAGATATGGCCTTATATAATATTGGGTGGAGCTTATGAATCTAATTTGAGACTATTACAAGTTATTCAAAATTATATTTTAAGAATAATTTACAGAAAAGACAAACTATATCCTACTAGAGAATTATATAACAAAGAAATTAACGACATATCATTGCTATACATACATTCGGTATGCTCATTTACCCATAAGAACAAAAATAGTCAAACATATATAAAACATAACCACAACACGAGACAAATTACTTGCACTTCCTGTAAAAAATAATCGAATAATTCATCTTTGGTTTCTTAATTATGTAGCCCCAAAATTGTATAATTTGTTGCCAAATATAATAAGATCAATAAATAACTTCAATTTGTTTAAAAAAAATCCAGAGAATATAATTACTATACATAGGAATACATTTGTTCAGATACTGTCTCAATAGTTGTGTTCTTTAGAAAATATTTTAATTTGTTAGTTTTAGGTAAGAATATACATGTATGCTGTGTGAATTTCTGTTAAACCAGGACAGAAAATAAATATATTTTTACTGATATGAAAAATTGTAACCTCAAGAGTACATACAGGTACATCAAAGTATCTAGGTACTCTAAAAAAATAGTTTTTACATTATATGAATTGTAAATTGACAAATAATTTTCTGTTAACATGTATATATTTTTGAATAAATTTTGAATTGGAATTTGAATTTGAATTTGAATTTGCTAAGAAGCGCAAAATAAAAGATTAGAAGTTTAAAAAAAAACAATTTTTATTCTATTTCCCTCTAACAAAAATAAGGGTTAAAATGTACTATTCGGTTGAACCTTCCTGGTGGTAACTGCCCTTTAATCATCTTATGCTTCCTCCGAGCTTCCTGGAGAGTGTTACTGAAACTTGCTGCAGTGCCTAAGATCTGTCCTGTGACGTCACTGGAAGCTGTCCTGGTAGGCCGAGTGCGTATGTACTCAGTAGCATGAAAAAAAAAACCAGTACAAGGCTTTTAAAGAGTTCACCAAGAATGTTGTTACAACTCTGTTTCAATTTGGCGGAGAGTGTCGCTTGTCTAAGCTCAGGCTTTTAATACAGAACTTGGCAAGAGATAGCGAGAAATAACTCTTCTCAATTAACAATGCTGAAAAATGCCAAAACACGCTGAATAAAAGTTATGAGGCTTAGTTAAATATGCCTCCGCCAATCTGCACAGAATTATGTTTTCAATTAAACAGTTAACTGATTACAGATAATAATTAAAATAAATAGCTATTTAAGCTGAGAAATATTGTGATGAACAATATTTCAATAAAAAAAACAATTACAATAATCAGGTAAGAACAAAAGTGAAATCAATAAATTTAAACAGGTAATCAGGATTTAATTGTCTGAAAGCTACTTTTCAACTCAAAAATCAGTTTAATTCAAAAATAAAGGTAATGACAAATTTAAATCGAAATGAAGAAGCAGCGTTATTAAGATCTTGTACCCACCATGGTCGAGAAGGGCTTGAGAAGGTGCTCTTTAAATATCTGATGTGACGATAAAATACTTATATAGGTCAAACCATAACTAACTAAGCTTGACTCTAATCTTACATCTAATCCATAACAACCGACAACGGTACTAGAGAAAGTTAGACTGAGTATCCTACACTATAGACGGTTTTAGTTATTAATTTCTAAAAATTGCTACCTCTAACTAGACCCTAACTAATGTGAACCCTATAGGCCACTTTGATCGATTCTTTAGTTGGGTTGCTAAACTAAATCTGAACTTTAATAATTCCCCGCTTTTGCAGGATCAAGTCTCTTTTTTTTTCTCTTATCAAAGAGCCTTAAGCTCCAAAAAACAAATATTTCACCTGCCCTACAGGCAAGAACATACCCACGGTAAAAGACAACGTGGTATATGTAACGATAGTAGACAGATACCAGAGATTTACAAGCTTAGCAGCTTTATTCTGTCTACAGACTTTTCGATATAGATAACTTGAAATAAAAATCCGATAACGCCAAAAAAATAAAGAAAATATCAAGCCTACCTTCTCTCACCATCTCACACTGGTCGTCGGTACAAGATAGGTTTTAAAAATCCTGTCCTATCTTTCCATCAGAACCACATCTCAAAAAAAATTGCACAGACGCGCAGTCGTCTCAAATGTTTCACCTTTTTCCACCGTACGAAGCGACCGATCTTTAAGCATAAAATCTGAACTGCATATTTGAAATTCTTTATCAATTTTAACTAATATATTCTACTGCTGTATTTACGTAGATTCAACCCATAATATTAATTTTCATTTTATATTAACTAGGTAATTATCGACTGGTATATTTAAAAGACAAAAATTAGTTTTAAATGAACTTGATGGGCAACATAAGAATTCATTATTTATTAATATTTTCATACTATTTAATGCGGAATTTTCCACACTGTTGCTACCAGGTCGATTCAGACAGTAAGTCAAAATAGGTGGAAGATGAAAAGTTATTATTTCAAACCAAAAATAAATACAAACGAACTCGGAACAACCTGATGTTACGGAATTGTTAAAATTACCGTAACAGTCCATCAATACCAACTCGGAGGCTTCGAACCCTTAAGAAATTGACAAGCCATAGTAGCAGTGCTGTTGGTAGTCCGTATGCTGTCAATTTACTTAACAGTCCGTCATGCCACACCCTATCAAATGCGTTGGATATGTCGAGAGCCACTGCACGAGATTCGCCGTAGGTCACGTAAGTGAGGAGATCTCCCGTTGATGTGAGCTTGCGGAAACCATACCGGCGATGGCTTATGATGATTGGTTAAGCATTTTCAGTTAGAAGGAAAGCATGCAGCTCGTTATAGTAGGAAGAAAAACCTGCATAGTAGAGCTGTTAGTTCAGCAGCACATTTTCTAAGCACTATTCGAGAACGCCATCCGGTCCTGTGGCCTTGTTAGTGTCTAGGCTTTTGAGTATTCGTTCCACTGGAAATGATGACTTAGAGTATTTTGACATCATCAAACTTGACCGGTATGATATCTATAGCTGTTTAGCAAGTCTGTTTTTATCAGTTTTTTTCATTACTAACTTACAATGATGAGACATAAAATTAATTTTAAACCATTATTAATTAGAAATAAAAAAAAATAACTGAGTTGCCAAATGGAAGTTTAGTAGCGATTTGGTCTACCTCTGACACGTCAGATTATGTTCTTAATAAATTCACGGGGAATAGCGTCCCACGCCATCCAATGCATTTAGATCATTAAACACATACTCTCCCTCATTTAAATTTTTCTACATTCCACTCCAAAAATGCTCTATAACATTCAAATCGGAAGATTTAGCAGGTTATACCATAAGTTCAATGTTATTCTCTCTCAAAAATTCGTTAGCGATCCTTGCTCTGTGTGGGCGAGCATTATCGTCTAGTAAGACAAAATCGCCTCCGAAGATTTGAGCAAAGGTTATAACACTCTGATTCAAACATAAATCTCAATATCTCTCTGCATTCACGCCTCTCTCATCAATACAATTAACTTAGTTTTACTATTCATCATAACATCACTTACTCAAAACATCGCACACAACGTTGTGATTGACAATTTGGAGGATTTATCCTCATCAGCTCATTCTCCTATTGCCATCACAATAAACAACATACACGAACACAAACAAGCAAATATACAACAATTCATATACTGGAGCATATTCAAAGAACACTTAAGACAAAACATGCACAACTTACCATACATCGCCTCCAAAGCGGAACTAGACAACGAAGTTGCTAGATTCACTCAGGAGATACAAGCAGCCATAAACGCAGCCACAAAAACTGTACACACAAAACAAAATAACCCATACTCGCTTCCACAAAACATAAAAGACAACATAAGGCTCCGAAAGAGGCTAAAATGACGAGCCAAACTAACCCAAACTAACCCAGACTTAAACACACAAGCAAACAGACTCACGAATACAATCAAAACAGACATTAAAACTCACAAAAACAACTCATGGACCGAATACATCACTACAGTCAACCCACAAAACAACTCTCTATGGAAAATTGCCAAATCGATGCAAGGTCGCAACAAAGTGGCATATCCTAATATTCATGGACTGAGAGGAATGGTGTATTCCAGCGAAGAGAAGGCTGAGGCCTTCGCAGACTCGCTGGAAAAGCAATTCACCTTAGGCGATGGGGCCCAGGATATAGATCACGAGGCAACTATAGAGAGAAACTACAGAGAAATACTAACTTACGAAAACGAACACCAAGACGACGAAACACGACCAACCAACACCGCAGAAATTGCGCAAATTATTGCGCAATTAAACCCGAAAAAAGCATCCGGCTACGACAACATACCAAACAGAGCACTAAGAAACTTACCAGAAACAGCCTTACTCAAATTCACTTACATCATAAACACAATACTATCACTAAAACACTTTCCAAAATCTTGGAAAAAAGCAAAAATAATTCTCATTCCAAAACCTCACAAAAATTTGATTTTTCCTCATAACTGGCGACCTATTAGCTTGCTCTCATCACTGAGCAAGCTGACGGAGAAGGTTATGTTGGAGAGATTGAACACACACATAACGCAAAACAATCTGATACCAGATGAACAATTTGGGTTCAGAAAACATCACAACACCGAGCTCTAACTTGCCAGACTTGTTGAGGAGGCGACTAGAGGACTACAAAGACGGGCATCGACCGGAGTTGTAGTTCTTGACGTCGAAAAAGCCTTTGACAAAGTGTGGCATGAAGGACTCATACACAAACTAGACAGACTACACAATATACCACCGCCACTAACTCAACTCATAGCTTCATTCCTCAAACACAGATCCTTCACTGCACAAATAAACACAGCACTATCCACCACAAAGCGCATAGAGGCAGGAGTCCCCCAAGGCTCTCATCTGTCGCCTACACTATACACATTATACACAACAGACATACCTAGACACCCCAACACTAAACTCTCCATATACGCAGATGACACATGCATATTCTCAATAAATAACAAGACTCAAAAATCACGTACAGCAACACTTAGACTCCATATACGAATGGGCAGAAACTTGGAATATTAAAATCAATGAAGATAAAACACAGGCCATGCTCATAACAACTAAACGCAATAAACCTATTCTAAATTTAAATCTTGAAAACTCAGTAATAAGATGGTTAAACTCACTTAAATATCTAGGGGTAACCCTAGATAGTAAATTCACTTTTCAGAAGCACATACAAGCAAAAGTAAACGAAGGCATTGCAGCCAAACAAGCTTTCTATCCATTAATTAACAGAAATAGTAAAATGTCACTAAAGAATAAACTAATGCTCTATAATCAGATAATAAAGCCCAAAATTCTATATGGAGCCATAGTATACACACATGCATGCAAAACAAACAAGAAGAAACTACAAACATTCCAAAACAAAACACTCAGACAAATTGTGAACGCACCTTGGTACGTTCGCAATGCAGACATTCACAACGACCTCAAAGTAGACACAATTAACACATACCTGGCAGACAAACACACAATATTCATAGAACAAGTTCGCAACCATACAAATCCAGTCATAAGAACACTATTCAGTAGAGTCACACACCCAAACAGAACAGTACACAAAAGTTAACTACTCCCACTAGAACACTAAATCACATACATAATACACAAAGAAAAAATAAAAAAACCCAAAAAAAATAATATCAATATCATTCTATCTTCTAAACTTCAAAATTTCCAAAAATTTTTTCAAAATTTTCAAAAACTCAAAATTTTCAAAATTTCTAAAAGGTTCGTTCCTTTTCGAAAATCAAAATCTCAAAATCCAAAAATTCTTTATCAAAATTTTCAAAAATCGCTCAAAAATTCTAAATCACAAAAATCACTAACAAAACTAGAATGATTCAATAACAGCTGGGGACGAGAGCATCGCTGATGCCCTAGGCCGGGTTCCCGCCTAAAAACGGGGGTGTACACGCATTAAGGGACTGCACGGGGTAGCTCGCCGTATGGGCTCCATGCGTAGAAGTAGAGTCAGGGGGTAACACCCTGCGTATCACGTGCAGTTCTTCCCTGGGGTGATCAATTTGGACTTGCGGAGAAATCTGCATAATCCATATCGATCAGCCTCGCCTAGGTGTCTACAGCAATTCTCTCGTCTGCTCAAAATCGCAAAACAAACAACACTCGCTCCTTCACTAATCGGCACCAAGGCACCATTACCAACGAAGACAAAGCCCAATGACATACCAGGAACCAAGTCGAAGCATAATCTAATAACGTTACAACACAAGGACCAAGACAGTGCAAGAGTGCTTAGTGCACTAGCACGAGAAAAAGGACATTAACTACTACTTATCTGGAGTCATTAGACTTGTTTAAGAGAGGTTGTACCTCGTTTCTTCTATTTTTTTATAAAAATCTAGTTATTTTCTATTTGAAGTTGCCGAGAGCCACTGTTGGACAAGTTTCATAATTTTCGTTTAAATTTCTAATTTCAGTCATCATTTCCTTTGAATTTCATATCTCAAAGTAAAGAAAGGAAGTATCTTGAGTAACAGTAATTAGTTATATTGTTATTTAACCATAGTTACTTACAATTTTTGCTGAACTTTAAATTATAATTTAAGTTCTGATTATATCTACTGTAACCAGTAAATTTTCAAGTTTTCAACCTCCTATGTCAAACTGAGGTCCACAGGATACTCTTTTGTACAATTTTTATTAGCAGTATACACTGGTCTAAGGCGTTTATTATTTTTTTTTAGGCTACGGCCATACTTGCGATTTGGTCGCGGCGACACGAACGTCGCGACCAGGTCGCTGTGTTATAAATTCTTTGCACATGGCCACGCTTGACAGCGTTTTTCTGCTCCATTTAAAATCAAGTCACATGTTAGAATCCTCACATTTTAAGGGTAAATTAGCACTTCTGCTATCAACAAGATTGCTTTTCTCACACCAAAAGTAAAAGAAAAATCAGATATTCGCCCTAATAATCGTAAAATATTAAGTCAAATTTTGTTAATCCTGTTTAAAGCTCTTTTTCAAAGATTAATTTGGTAATTGCTGCAAAACTCGTAAATATCTCCGTTATTTGTCACGATATAACAAATTAATAGATCTTCAGAGCTTTCGCATAAGTTTTATAACTGAATTGAATTGAAAAATATTTTTAAAAAACCATAACTTTAAATGACACTATCTGCGTAATATAATTTTTGACACTTTTGAAAATATTAACGTTTAGTTTAATTAACTTTTAGCTAAGTATATTTCTACAAATTATGATTTTAAACAGTGAAATAGGCATTTCCACAATCGAATTGACTTTGTCACATGCGGTACTGAGTACGATAAATACATAATTCACCACTAAATTATCACATCGTGGTTGTTCGAATATCGAACGCCGCGTTTTGAGCGCTAACATGGCCATCTACATAAGAAACTGTGGGGAGCGTTTTTGTCGCTGCGTCTCAAAAACGCACATAAAAGCGTTTTCAAAATCAGTCGCTGTCGCTGGTCGCAAGCCTGGCCACCTACATAACAATCAATGCAACACATCTCAGCGACCTGGTCGCGACGTTCGTGTCGCCGCGACCACGTCGCAAGCATGGCCGTACCCTTAAATTGGAAAAAATACGTCACTTCGTGTTATTGACGACGAAGATCAACCATATATTACACTAAAATTACCAAAAGGTTTATACAAATATAAAGGGGAAAAAACACGAAAATATGAGAAGAGGGTCAAAAAAACCATAAACTATGTTTCTAAATGTTAGCTATATAAATAATAGAACACCAAAAATCTAATGGTCGCTGTGTCCCTAATACACTGACATTAACTCACTGAAATCTATTTTCGCAAATTTATATCAAATTTTTCAAACGACACAACTTACAGGGCCCTCAAGAAATTTACAACATTTTAAGCTTACAAATCCTAATCGGCATCGATCTTTTCAGCACCGAATTAGAAAATATAAAGCTGGGTTAAATATTCTGTATCTTCTGTGTTCCTTCAATACCATGCTTCTTTTTAAATTTAATCACGATTGACGCCGTTCGTTAAATTCCAAGTAATTTTTCAGAGCCGTCCGCCCGACTCGCCGCATCATCATCTTCCGAAGAAGAGGAATACGCCGAACGGCAGCAGCAGCAGCCGCAGAAGAAGAAATGGGGGGCGTCCCGCGGCACACAGGTGCCCGATCTAGGCCAGTTTCGATTGTGGGGATGTAGGCCGGCTATATACCGCGGGCAGAAGCGCGGGCCCCCAGTTTTTTCAGGTGTTTCACGGACAGTGTTTAGTCAGTTTACCTAAGGTAAGTCGCATCATCCATCGATTGTCATTTATTTTGGGCGGCCGTCCCCAGGATTTTAGGGCCGTTTTGTCGGCTGCATTTGGTATTTCTAGTGCCGCATAGATTTATTTACAGTTGATATTTTAGTGCGATATTTGAAGTTGGATTACCCTTGAGTGAATGGTAAGTCGGAGCGTAATAATATGCCAATAGGTGAATACGTATTATTTATAAATATGTTTCCATCTCGATTGTTCAAATTTAAAAGGAGGCTTTCATCGCCGAAACGTCGTTTCTTGTAGAAAAAATGCTTGGTACTCCATCACCATAGATGATATACTTATATTTTTTCAAATGTATCTGTCTATACAGGGTGTTACTTATTTTAATGAATGATTTCTGGAAAAATTTTACCTCAAAAATTTCATATAAACGTGTATCTTAAAGTGCTTGGTTTTCTAAAAGGAGCTAAAATTTATATAACTATTATAATTCAAATTTAAAAATAATGAATTCAAAGCAAATTCAGGTACAGAGAGAAGAGACATTTTTGCCATTATTATTTTTATGAAAAAAGTAGTCTGCAAGAGAATGGTGTGCAGTTATTATTATTTTGATTAATGAAAAAGACCTTTTTTGTTTAAATTTCCCCGACAATAAATAATATAATAATAATTTTGAAAGAAGCCAGTGGCACTGATTAAAATATTATCACCATATGCCACTGGTTATTAAAAAAACTTTTTTATTTAGGGCATACGTTTATATGAAATATTATTATAAAATTGTCCAGGAATCGCCCATTAAAATTAAGAAACACCCTAAGTATATAAAATTTAGCACCCAAATTTGTTATTATTTAAAATATATCTTGGCCTTGGTTATCAATCAAGTTATATTCATCATGGAAAATACAGAATATGATAAAATAATATAAAACATTCAAATTCAAAAATTTTTTAATACAAATGTTGGCACACAAAGTTCGAATAATTGCTTGTTTCTGTTATTCTAGGTTCTTCATTCTTCAGTTATATTTTACCTTACACAAATAGATCATGTCAAGCATTTAACTTTCCATATAAATTGAAATTAATGAACGTTGAGATATATTTAATTTTAGATTTTTTTTACTAAATTAGTACTAAACAACCAATACAATTTCATCTCTTTTTTAAGATGCCACATAGATAGACCTAGCATTAATTTATTATTGCAGAAACCGGTATAAACGGCATTGTAAACCAGTTTTATGTCATGTGAATTTAGTTAGCGCAGGTTACTTGTCTCATTGACTGTTTAAACTCCAGGAATACTATTCGTAGTGGGTTCAAGTCAAAACGTAATTACAGCAGCAAAAATGAAAATAACGGATTTTTTCAAAATAATTTCAGCTTATTTAAAAATGAAATAACTTGTAACCGAAGAAAAATTAGCATAACAGTTCTTAATATTACTATACAAGGTGTTAGTTAAATATGTGCAATAACTTTAAGGGACGATTCTTTGGATGACTCTAAGACGAAAAGTTCATATAATCATGGGTCTGCAAATGCTTCGTTTTCAAAATAGAGGGTGTTAAATTTTTTCGTATATATCTTACACATCCTATAGCCGATTTTGTTGAAATTAAGCAGTTTTATTTGTAGTTTTAAGGGACTAATTTAGCCCTAACTAGATTAATTTTATTGAGTCCAGTGGCGTGCCGGGCGGCATCTTACTAATATTAATGCTATGAAAAATTACCTAAGAATAAGTAATATCAACAATAATTGGTAGAAAACGCAGCAATGACGTAGATTTTTTATTCACATTTAAATGGATTTTTCCAGTTTTTTTTTCTTGTAAAGTATAGCTTTTTGATGGCATAAAGTTAAAAATTAAAATAATTTTCTAAGTAATTCTTTTTTTGCTTCCATTTTATATAAAAGGAAGAAATAGAGGATAGAAGCGAAAAATATTAATCACTAAGAAAATTAATTTAAAACGCCATTGAGGTTATATCACTTTAGAAGGAAAAAACTGCAAAAATCCTTTCATATGCGAATCAAAAATCTATTTTAACCAATAATTGTTGAAATTACTTTAAAGGCAACCAACACTTAATTTAATAGTAATTTTTTTCTGACATGTTCACTTTTCTTCCATTTCAAACTATTTAATTTTCAAAATTTAAATTAAATACTTGCTTAAACAAATTTCCGATTTTGCATATCGAGATTCACCTAAAAAGTAGTAATTACAACAATTCACCAAAGCGAACTCGAAATTCGCGGTACAGTTTAATTTCAAGTTTGCTCTATGCAATTTATTGAAAATTTCCCCAAAATAATATCACAATTCCGAGCTTGTTGATATAATTTCCACTTACCTTCATGGAATACTAAAAAGTCGAAATGTATAGTAATTCTGTAAATGAAACTTAAAATTCCGGAAAGTAAATTCCAATTTTTGCAAAATAAATTATTATGGAATAAGGAATTCAGATGTTATGTGACGAAATTTTAAATAATTACATAATTCCTTAAGATAATCAAGAAATTTCCAGTTAGTTTTGTGGCTTTTAAAAATGTTCACTCTTTTACGGAATAAACTTACAATGTCGAGTCTAGTTTATGGAGTTCTGAGTTTAATTTAACAAATCCTGCACAATAAGCGGGAATTAAACAACTATGTTAAGGTAACCTTGAATTGTTAATATATTTTAGGGAATTTCTTATTTGCTGTACAAATTCTTCCCTTCAAATTTGTGTATTTAAAATTGCGTAAAATATGAATTCAGTAAACTTCAACTTCTAAGTTTATTTTTAGGGCTTTTTGTAAGATAACTTCAGAATTCCTACTTCGCTTTGCGCAATTTTTTCTTCCTACTTAATTTACGGAATTTCTCACAGCAATCTCATAATTCGAGATTCATTTTAATTCCAACTTTGCATTCGAATATTTCTCAATTCCATAAAAAAAGTTCAATTTAAATTTCGCCTTTTTACATAATTCCTTAAGATAATCAAGAAATTTCCCGTTAGTTTTATGGCTTTTGAAAATGTTGACTCTTTTAAGGAATTTTCTAAAATAAACTTGTAATGTCGAGACTAGTTTACGGAGTTCTGAGTTTAATTTAACAGATCCTGCACAATAAGTGGGAATTAAAAACTATGTAAAGGTAACCTTGAATTGTTAATATATTTTAGGGAATTTCTTATTTGCTTCACAAATTCTTCCCTTCAAATTTGTGTATTTAAAATTGCATAAAATATGAATTCAGTAAACTTCAACTTCTAAGTTTATTTTTAGGGCTTTTTGTAAGATAACTTCAGAATTCCTACTTCGCTTTGCGCAATTTTTTCTTCTTACTTAATCTACGGACTTTCTCAGAGCAATCTCATAATTCGAGATTCATTTTAATTCCAACTTTGCATTCGTATATTTCTCAACTCCATAAAAAAAGTTCAATTTAAATTTCGATTTTTTAAATAATTCTTTAAGATAATCAAGAAATTTCCAGTTAGTTTTGTGACCTTTAAAAATGTTGACTCCTTTACCGAATTTTCTAAAATAAACTTGCAATGACGGGTCTAGTTTCCGGAATTCTTAGTTTAATTTAATAGATCCTGCACAATAAGCGGGAATTAAACAACTATGTAAAGGTAACCTTGAATTGTTAATATATTTTAGGGAATTTCTTATTTGCTTCACAAATTCTTCCCTTCAAATTTGTGTATTTAAAATTGCATAAAATATGAATTCAGTAAACTGCAACTTCTAAGTTTATTTTTAGGGCTTTTTGTAAGATAACTTCAGAATTCCTACTTCGCTTTGCGCAATTTTTTCTTCTTACTTAATTTACGGAATTTCTCAAAGCAATCTCATAATTCGAGATTCATTTTAATTCCAACTTTGCATTCGAATATTTCTCAACTCCATAAAAAAAGTTCAATTTAAATTTCGATTTTTTACATAATTCCTTAAGATAATCAAGAAATTTCCAGTGAGTTTTGTGACCTTTAAAAATGTTGACTCCTTTAGCGAATTTTCTAAAATAAACTTGCAATGACGGGTCTAGTTTCTGGAATTCTTAGTTTAATTTAATAGATCCTGCACAATAAGCGGGAATTAAACAACTATGTAAAGGTAACCTTGAATTGTTAATATATTTTAGGGAATTTCTTATTTGCTGTACAAATTCTTCCCTTTAAATTTGTGAATTTAAAATTGCGTAAATTATGAATTCAGTAAACTTCAACTTCTGAGCTTGTTTTTTGGAGATTTTTGTACGATAACTTCAGAATTCCTACATTGCTTTACGGAATTTTTACTTCTTACATAATTTACGGAATTTCTCAAAGCAATCTCATAATTCGAGATTCATTTTAATTCCAACTTTGCATTCGAATATTTCTCAATTCCATAAAAAAGTTCAATTTAAAT
This sequence comes from Pissodes strobi, assembly GCA_016904865.1. NCBI lineage: Eukaryota > Metazoa > Arthropoda > Insecta > Coleoptera > Curculionidae > Pissodes > Pissodes strobi. The sequence continues at coordinate 36,173 of MU185840.1, read as the reverse complement.
TTCGACTTTTTACATAATTCCTTAAGATAACCAAGAAATTTCCAGTTAGTTTTGTGGCCTTTAAAAATGTTCACTCTTTTAGGGAATTTTCTAAAATAATCTTGTAATGTCGAGTCTAGTTTACGGAGTTCTGAGTTTAATTTAACAGATCCTGCACAATAAGCAGGAATTAAACAACTATGTAAAGATAACGGTGAATTGTTAATATATTTTAGGGAATTCCTTATTTACTTCACAAATTCTTCCCTTCAAATTTGTGTATTTAAAATTGCCTAAAACATGAATTCAGTAAACTTCAACTTCTAAGTTTATTTTTAGGGCTTTTTGTAGGATACCTTCAGAATTCCTACTTCGCTTTACGGAATTTTTTCTTCTTACTTAATTTACGGAATTTCTCAAAGCAATCTCATAGTTCGAGATTCATTTTAATTCCAACTTTACATTCGAATATTTCTCAACTCCATAAAAAAAGTTCAATTTAAATTTCGACTTTTTAAATAATTCTTTAAGATAATCAAGAAATTTCCAGTTAGTTTTGTGACCTTTAAAAATGTTGACTCCTTTAGCGAATTTTCTAAAATAAAATTGCAATGACGGGTCTAGTTTCTGGAATTCTTAGTTAATTTAATAGATCCTGCACAATAAGCTGGAATTAAACAACTATGTAAAGGTAACCTTGAATTGTTAATATATTTTTTATTACGCATGGATCATAATCAACGATTATCGCACGCTGTAGCGTGCATAAAATGATGTTTATGATGCGCCTACTTTTTTAAAGGTTGCTATAGAAACATTTGATCATGTCAAATGTGACAGATTAATATATTCGTCAATATATCCCTTAAGTCTAATATTTAACAAATTTTTGAGATTGTGATGCATTCGTAATAAAAAATAGCGTATGATATACGTGTATAAGATACCTTTAAAGCCCTTGCGACTTACAAAACACTCCGCTGCGCGTCGTGTTTTGACATATGTCGCGCGTGCTTTAAAGGCCCTCTTATACACTTATATCATAATATACTATTAGGGAATTTCTTATTTGCTTCACAAATTCTTCCCTTCAAATTTGTGTATTTAAAATTGCGTAAAATATGAATTCAGTAAACTTCAACTTCTAAGTTTATTTTTAGGGCTTTTTGTATGATAACTTCAGAATTCCTACATTGCTTTACGGAATTTTTACTTCTTA